>PVKH010010327.1:0-18317 GCA_004027955.1 Chaetophractus vellerosus | reverse complement strand
GGCTGAGAAAGCATCCATCATTTACTGACCAGCTATTATGTTCCAAGAATGAAATCCTTACATTCCCATGAGGCAGGTACTGCCATCCTCCTCCTCACTTAGTCTGCAGATAAAGAACCTAAGGTTCAGAGGGGATAAGCCCTGCCTCAAGGCCACGCCCCTCAGGGTTTGAACCCAGTCTGTGTCACCCTTGAGTCTCCTTCCTATTCCTGGTCCTGTAGCCCAACGCAGAGCAGGTGATGATCTAAATGATGGTAAGTGATGATAAAGAGCCAGATTTTCAGCCATATCGGTAAGGGAAGACTCATATCCCCATTTTCAGATGGGGAAACTGAGGCTGAGAGAGGAAGTACTAATCACAATAGCAGTGGTCGTCATAATTTAAATAATGACTCTGACTCGGTCATCAATTTACATTGTATGAAATGTTAATTCTTGTAACATCACCTTATGGGGTAGCTATTACCTCCCCAGTTTACAGAGCCCATCCTTTGGGCCCCAGACAACCATTCTGAGGAGCCGGGATGAAGGGCAGGTGGGGGGGGTGCGTACTTAGGTTTCTCCAGCTAGCAAATCCTCTAACAAGGGAGAGTGATTAGTGTCGGATGTGGCAGTCAGCTTTTGTGCCGCTGACAACTGCTCCCTTCAAAGGTTTGGCCGGGGCTCATTTCACACGGGCCCCTCCGCAGGCTGCTCTCGTCCCTGTAATTATGCCATTCACTAGTCACCCAGGCCTGCCTCTGAACTCCTGACCCAGCAGTGAAAGACTTGGGATCTCATTACTAATCTCTTAAGCCACCTAGTCCTCCAAAAGACATCCATTTAAGTTGGAGGCCAAGGCTTTGGGGGTGGGAGCCAGGGAGAGGGAAAGCCTAGCGCAGGGACTTCTCATGACATGGCTGTTTTCCCTCTCTGGCTCCTGGGGCCCAAGCCCCAGGCCACCTGGCAGAACTGTCCAGCTCAGCACAGGGCAGGCCTTGTCAAGGGGCCTAGAGCTGAGGAGGCCAATGGATGGGAAGGGCGTCTGGGCCCACCTGTTTATAATTGCAGGGATGGTGGTGGTGGTGGTGGGGGAGAGAGATGGGGGATGCAGCCTGTGTTTGTTTTAATTATTATTATTGTTGTTGAAAAGGGAGGGAAAAAATGAGCAGAAACTGCTAACATCTGGAGGCTGCTGTCCAGTTTACGTAATCCCCCATAGCAGGGGAGGAACACGGGATCCCCGGCCAGATGGTCCGTGGGTGACTTAGCAGTACATGTGCCCCAGAAGAGGAAGACGCTGGTGAGTTAGGAGAGTGGGAGGTGGACCTTCTTGAAATTCTCATGGGCCCAGAGGCTGGGGCTTGGGGGATCCCAGAGATCATTCTTTCAGAAGGATCAGCTTTTCTTCCAGCCAAAGTTCATGTTTTTCTCTTATATTTTTCCCTTATTCATTCATTCATTCATTCATTCAAAAATACGTTTACTTAGCACGTATTTGCTAGGTTCATTAACCTCATGGTCCACATGAGGAAAATGGATCCCAGAGGAAAAAAGCAATAAAGAGACAATCCTTTCTCCTAAATATCTCCTAGACCCATCGGGGCAGGAGGGTGGACAATTCAGCAAGCCAAGGCTCAAAGAAAAAGGGTGAGTTCTGCGTTGGAGGTATGTGCAAGCTGAGGGAGGGGCATGGAGAAGAGAGTTATCACGGCAATCTGTGCCTGAGGGCCAGGTCTGAAATGCAAAATCTTAATGTCAAATAGGCTCTGGAGAGCAGGGGTTGGAGACAAAAAGGCCAGAAAGGGGAAAAACTGGGCCACAGCTGAGCTATGACAAACCCAGTTTCCCAGATGATGTCAATAGCAGAAGCATGAAGGATAAAGTTCGAGATGCTGAATCTTGCAGCAAACACAGTTCTGAGCGCTAAGATTTTTTAAAAACACACACATTGCTAGCTTTCTGTGTTTCCAAATCTCTCTTTCTCTTTCTCTCTCTCTCTCTCTTTTTTTACATTTGCTTTGAAACCAGTTAATGAAGTTTCACGAATTCCACATCAGGATATAAAAGCAACGTAGACTCTGGATCAGAGCAAGAGGGCACTGTTAGCTTCAACCAGAATATTTACTCAACTCTAGATCAGAACAGAGAGACACTACCATCATTAGAAGAAAAATAGAAAGAAACAAAAACAGAGGCAATGCGTTTCAGGCAAGAATCCTGAAATATTGCCTATTTCATTTAGAGTCCAAAGACATTTTTCTGTTGCTTCTAGAGCAGTGGCTTGAGCCCTGAAACAGCCACTGGAACACCAAGACACCGTCATGCTGGAGCAGGGCAGGACAATGTCATCTGCTCTAGAGCTTAACACCCAAACACTGAGTGGTTGAGATTTTGACACCCAAAACTGAGAACACAAACCCAGTTAGCTCTAATCCAAAATGCACTCTCTTACTGGCTGTAGAGTGGAACTGGGAAATGCAGCCAATTCTGAAGCAAAACACTGCCTGGTAGATTGAATCATGCTTCCAACAAAGACATGTTCAAGTCCTAGCCCCCAGTCTTGTTGGGCTTTGTAAATGGATCTTATTAAGATGAGACCAAACTGAATCAGGGTACACCTTAATTTGGTATGAATGGGGTCCTTATAAGCAAAGGAAATTTGGACACATGGGTACAAGCCACACGAGGAGCCAGAAAGAGACAGATTGCTATGGGACAGCAAGCCACCACCACAACACTACAGACTTTGGAAAGTGCATGACCAGCCTATACCTTGATTTTGGACTTCCAGCCTCTAAACTGTGAGCCAATAAATTTCTGTTGTTTAAGTCAGCCAGTTTTTGGTATTTTGTTATAGCATCCCGAGCAAACTAAAACACTCTGTAACATAGAGATCTCCACTATTCAACTCAGAGCCACTCAGACAGAGGGAATATATCTTAAGCCTCCAGACCTATTTTTGGCCTTTTTCTGGGAGATTCTGGATGTTCATGGGTTAACCAGGAAAGGGGTGGCCACATCCAAGCTTAGTGCCTGGTCACCAAAACCCTTGGTGAAGAATAGTTGAACAGTGGTTAATGGCAGTCTTGACCACACTGGTCTATTCAAGAAAGGTCAGAGGAGTGATTTTTCACTTAAAAACATCTGTGTGTTGAAAGAACAAGACTTTCTCATGTTCATAAAACTAGGAGTTTCCAGGTTGCTTTTTTTCTGTCTCTCCCCTCTCTCCCTTCGTTCTCTTCTCCAGCTTTCCTAATTAGAACCTGTATGCTTCATGTTGTGTCCCGGTTCTGCTCCTCAGTGCAGACCTCAGGTCTTGGTGAGCAAGGGCTGAAAAGCCCTATGACTGGCTCTGCTCTCCTTGCTTTTGAAGAGGAAGCAGTGGCAGGGCTCTTCCCAGAGCCACCTCAAACTTCATTTCTCCTAACAAGAGGCCCCAAAGGTGGCGACGCACCAATGAATGCAAGGAACATTTTTAGAAGCCTGGGCATCCTGCTGACCTTCCAGCCCAAACAAGGCTCCTTGCATTCATAAGGACATTTCTCTCAGAACTGTCCCTCCAGATTCCAGAGGTAGGAATAAGGAACCATGGTGTGCCAACTGGAGGCTTTGTCCATCAGATGGCCAATGGAAGCTTCTGACTTACACGTCCCCTCCCACCAGCAGATTCCTCTGAGGGATAGGGACCGTCCAGAGTGATGCTTTCCCCTGGTGGCGGCCTTGGCCCCAGGCAGAGCACATCTGCACAAAAGTAGGGTGTTGAAGCAGCTGTTCTAAGAAGCTGTCCCTGGGAACAACTGCAGCATGATCTGGGATCCACAATCTGAATGCCTCAACAATCCCTACACCTGCCACTTTTCTGAGCCTTCCATTGAGCAGTGAAAGTCGCATGAGCCAAAGGGATGTGGCTTTGAATCTCAGTTTCTGCAATTTACTGACAGTGTGTCCTTGAACCCGTCACCAAGCTTAAATACGTCTACTGCAAAATGGGATGACAATACCTAATTTCGAGAGTTGTGATAATTAAAAGAGCTCTTATACATGCAAGTGTTTAGACACGGCCCTACACATACACACTAGAAACACACAATTCACATTCTTCTCTTTCCTTCATCCTTCTTCCTCCTTTCTTTCTAGTGCTAGGTTGAGACAGTCTTGGGTTCAAATTCTATAAACCCTGCCCCAGTCCTGGGCCAGCTTAGAAACCAGGGTAAGTTACTTAACCCTTTGAGCTTCAATTTATTCTTCTGTAAATCAGTGAAAGTTACGGTAGCTACCTCATAGTGTGGTTGCCAGGCACATGAGCACAACGGTGTGAAACTCAGCCTAGAGTACCTGATAGAGAGTAACTGCCCTTTTAGCCAGGCTATTAGCCCTACTCCTATCATTATTATCCATTATTATTATTGCAATTATAGTATTTTTGTTATTATTATTGTTTAGTTGTTCCCTTTCATCTGTGCCTTAGCTCTA
Source organism: Chaetophractus vellerosus (assembly GCA_004027955.1). Classification (NCBI taxonomy): domain Eukaryota; kingdom Metazoa; phylum Chordata; class Mammalia; order Cingulata; family Chlamyphoridae; genus Chaetophractus; species Chaetophractus vellerosus. Next base: position 13,862 of record PVKH010010327.1, on the reverse strand, counting down.
TATTCCTTCTTCCTCCTCTGCCCCCCTTCCTCCCTTGTTTCTTTCTCTTACTCCTTCACCCCTTCGTGTTCTGGATCTCTCACCGGGAGACCTTTCTGAGGGTGGACACACCCTCTCAAACGGGAAAGGAAACCCTTTACGTCTCCATCAACCCCTGAGAGAATCTAGCCACTGAGACATAACCGAGCCCCAATCGTTCCCAGAATAATAGGAGGTAAACAGACAGAGCCTTTTTCCTGGAGCTCAGGCCCCAGAAGCTGTTTCCCAGTTTCTGGGCAAAGCTGTTAGCAGAGCAATGTGCTGCTTTATTCACAAGTATTTATCATGTGCCTGCCACATGCCAGACCCCGTTTTTGGTACTGGAATAGAGTACTGAAAAGACAGCAACAACAACGAATAACTCCCGTCCCTGGGGAGCTACCATTCCTGAGGGGAAGACCATGGAGGCACAGCGGAGCAGAAAGGTCATGGGCTGGTGCTCAGCACGTTCTCCCATGACCTCTTCCCTTAGCTCCTGCGTGGCAGCCACCCCCTCTGCAATGTTAGGGGATGGACCAGGGGACGTTGGAAGACCCTGCCCACTCTGATCACCTACTGTATTAACAAGGGAATGTAACCTGGCAGTGGAAGGCAATCACTTAGAGATGCTGATTTGCATATATAATCCAATCATAAATGAGACATCACTTGCCCGATATTGTTTGCAGCAGCATCATTAAATGAATCCATCAGCATTTTCTGAATATTCCCAGTGGAGAAGACTTATGTGAGGCACCAGAAATAGCTAAAGGTGTAAGATGGAGCCCAAATCCTTTAGCATCTCACAGTCCCATTGGGTTGAAAAGCTGTGGATAATTTTGTAATTTCTTCCATTGCATGAATCACAAGTAAATACACACACACACACACACACACACATATAAATAAATAAATAAAATAAATAAAAGAGAAAAAAAAAAAAGAAAAACTGAGGATACAGGCAAACACAAATCCTAAAAGGCAGCCTCTACCCAGGGCCATTAGATAACTCGAGAAGTGTTAGATGAGACCAGGAGTGTGAGGCCTCCTCGTGAAGCTCTTCCATACAGAAAAGGCTGTACGGAAGAGGTGCTGCATGAGTGAGACCTTGAGCTATCGTTAAGCCTTGGAGAGGAAGAAGAGCGAATGATGATGTTTCCCGGTAGAGAAATGGAGACCCCAAAGCACATCTGGGATAGTAAGCAGGTCTATTCTGCCTGGAACACGCATGTTGGGTGACAGGATGTAAAGAAGGCTGGCACCAGGTCACACCGGCCTTGCTTGCTAAGGATTTGGATTTTACAGGCAAAGGAGAACAATGATAGAAAGCCTAATAGGTGAGAGGTCATTGGGCCCAATATTTTCTGTGAATTACAGAAAATGCCCTCCAATACCAAAGGCAAAAAATTCCCCAGAGAGGATTCATACATACTTAAAAGATTTAAGACATCATATCAGGAAAAGATTACTATGTCATTATCTCACTCTGGGAAAGAGAGACGTGCTATTTTTTAAAAAATTGTAGGGAGGTGGCTTGGTGTGACGAAAAGTACATGGGTCATGGAGCCAGCCAAAACTGGATTTACTCCTATTCCACCACCCTTTGTGAGCTTTTGCTTCTTCATTTGTGAAATGTGGACACAATTCCTACTAGGCAGGCTGGTTATAAGATTTAATGCAATAACTGAACTAAATGAATTTAGTCTGCACTTACTGTATGCCAAGCACTGTTCCAAGTGCTTTTCGCGGGTTCTCTTGTTGAATCCTCACAATAGTCACTTGATTTTGCTTTTTCACATATGAAGAGACTGGGGCCAGAGAGGCTAAGTCATTTGCCCAAGGTCTTAAAAGAAATGGCAGCCCTGGGATGTGATGTACTCTGCACCCGTGCTGTCCGGGAAGGCAGTCCGCTGTGCCCATGTGGCAACTTAAATTTAAATTTAGTTTTTGAGTCTCAATAGCCACATTTCAAGGACTCAGTATGAACATGTGGCTAAAGGATGGTGGAGAGGACAGTGCAGTTATAGCACTTTTCCCTCATCACAGAAAGGTCTATTGGCCAGTGCTGGTCTGGAGGCCAGGCTCTTTACACTGACATGAGTCTGCCTCCTCTGGAATGCAAGCACTCCGATGCATGCCAGTTTAATCGCCTTCCTTCTATTGCACCAAATTGATGTTCCCTTCTGGACCCCTTGCTGCCAGGCAGCTGCAGTGCAGACATGGGCCTCACCAAGTGGCACCCACATTCCAGCAGGCGGTTTCCTGCCAGCAGACCAGATCTCTCCCAAACCTATGCCTCCCCAGGGGCCTCTCTCCCAGGATGGATAGAAATGTGAACCATTGGGCAAGCCCCCCCTTCACCAGCTGCACATATGAGTCTAGTTTGAGAAAGAGTCTCAGGATGGGCAGGAGCCGGGGGTGGGGGCAGTTTTGCTGGACTGCCCTAGCACAGAAGCTTGCCTCTCAGCAAGAGCGTCCTTCTGAGCCCCTCGCTCCCTGGAACACCAACATGCACAAATGTATACAGGCCCTCCTGGGGCTTGGGTCTGGCTGAAGACTTAGGGTAGTTTTAAGAAACTCATGGCTGGGGTAGAAGAGGGGATAAAGGGCCTTTTTGGTCTGCTTCTACAGATAACACATCCAAACTGAAAGGGTAGGGGATAGAGTGGGGGACAAGGGACTTGAAAAGAACGCAAACAAATGAACACACACACAAACAAAAACAAAATCCTGCACATGGCCAAACCCCAACTCCCTTCGAAATCCCATCCTTTGGACCTGGCTTGAGAAAGTTTACTTTCAGACTTAGAGAAATGAGCATGTGGTTTTGGGGACAGAATTCAATACCACCGAAGCAGCGGGCTCAGCAAGCTGGACTGGTTCTCACTTCCTAAGTGCATTACAGCCTCGGAGAGTGAGTGCTGTTTACATTTTTTACATGTTTCTTGGGTACAGAACATGAAACTAAATTACACAGCAAAGGCTGTGCTGGCTAAACGCCCACACCCCTGCTTAAAACAACAATAAAAATGGAAAGAAAAGAAAATGAAAGACAAGAATGGAGAAGAGTCTTAAGGGAGCCTGAGGGAATGACAGAGACGGAAGGAAGATGTCTGTCTGTCCTGAAGCAGGGAAGTTAGGAAGAGGGTGTGGAGAATAAAGGCAAACAGAAGGGGGTGGGTTGGGCTTGGGAGAGGAGAGAACACAAAGCCAAGGAATCTTCCTAGATGGGTTGTGGAGTGGGTTGGCAAGGTCATGTCTGCTCTCCACGGAGAACCAGTGGAAGCAGCACCAAACCACAAAGACTTGCTTATTCTTGGGTTTCAAGTCAAGAAGTCAAGAGTCAACTGGCAAGTGAGGAATGAAGACTTGCTATTCAAACCAGGCTCTCAAATGCTCTGCGTGGCAGTTTCCCTGGTCAATTACTATCTGTTTGTTGTATGCCTACAAATGCTAGGCCCATCACCCACTCCCCACTGCTTTCCTCTCTCACAAATTCTCATTCTTCTGCCAGACTCAATTTTCTTGGAGATAATATGCCTTGGTAGGGATGTGAATGGACATGAACCGGATATTCTACTAAGAGGAAGGCATGTACTACTACATGCTGTATATGTTAGCTTGTTGGATCCTCATCGTCATCCCACAGAAAGTCAGCAGGTCCATATCACAGATGAGGGAAACGTAGGCTCAGAGAAGTGAAGTCACTTGCCAATGGTCAAACAGCTAGTAAGGAACAATGTTCAAGCCAGATCGTTCTAGCTCTAAAGCTATGCTTCCTCTGTGAAATAATATCCCCCCTACAGTCTTTTTATTTCCCCCAAATACCCAACTGAAAAGAAAAATAATTTCATAGCGAACTTCTCCCTTTATTCAGAATCACCCCTTCCTCTCAATTGTCCCCTCCTTGATGTTAGCTCCATTTATTTAAGTATCACAGCACTTTGCCAACATTGGTCTCTATTATTAGAAGTACCTACTTCAACGGCCCCTTTGCTCCATGGGATGATGACCCACTGCTTGGGGGCAAGCTTTGCACTGCTCATCTCAACATCGGCTCGCGGCTGAAAATGACGCTTTGGACATAGTAGATCACAATAAGATTCTGTTGATTTTGAATCGAGTATCAGATTCATTGCATAACAGACAGGAGAATGAGAGTTTCAGGGAAGTTGTCTAATCTTAATTAAATGACTCAAAATCAAGTGACTCTCAAAATCTCCCTCTGCTCTCATTTCTGTATTAAAAAACAGAAACAAAACCTACCCTTTATTCCTAATTGCAACCCTCAGGTAATGAAACTTCACAGGTAGAGGGAAACATTTCTTTAAAAGCCTGTCAGTTCCTACTAGAAGGAAAGTCATCGTTGCCAACCACTTGTGGCAGTGAAGAAGTTGGGTGCACAGAGAACTGGCTTGCCCAGTGTCCCACAGCAGTAAGTGGTGGACCTAGAACTGGATGCTGGTTGATCTGACTCCAAATCTCATTTTTATCCTTTATAATTCACATCACTTTAAATTTTTTAGATAGTATCCCAAGGCCTATCATAGTATCTGGTACTTTATAGGTTTAAGTAAATATTGAAGAGTGAAGGATAGAGGGAAGATGAGGGCTGGATGGAGAGTCACGTAGGAACCTGTGCTGGGATCCTGCAGCGTTTGGAAGAGTTAAAGTCCCTTCCAGCCTAAGATCCCCATGACATATTTGGGGCAGTGATAGTGACCGGCTCAGGGGGCTCCTTTTTGATCCCGGTGCAGTTTTCTGTTCTCCTGGGGGATTTTTGGATGCCCCACACCAGCAGGACAGGCTGTAATAGACCGTGGTACTTTCTGTTCCGTCTCCTTAGATGACTTGCACATGTGCTCTTGAAATATTATTCAGAAACCACCAGGAGAAAGCAGATCCCTTGAGTATTTGGGAAAACTGCTTGGAATCTTCTGACATTTCAGCCTGTTCCCTTCCCCTCTCCTCCTTCCACCACCATCAGCAGATGCTGTCCCTTTTTGCCAGTGAGAAGAACTGAATGCTTTGGTGAAGGCAATGGCAAGTAGAGCCGGGAGGGAAGGAGCAGGCCTTAGAAGTGACCTCAGGACTGGGTCTTGAGTCCAAGATTTCACCCTGTCCTTTGTAAATAATATCATTTAGATACCATTGAGGAATTGCTTGTCAAGGCAAAGTTTCTGAACAAGGCTGCTTTAATGTAATACCAGTAGCCTGGACTAAGCAAAAAACATAGTAGAAGAAGGCATGGCAAAGACAAGGCAATTCATCTCCTCAAGACTCTGTTTCTCCATTTGGAGAGGGGAGAAGTAAAACTTCCCTGTAGGGATATTATGAAACGTTCGTGAAATAACAGCCTTTAACCCCCTAGCACGGGGTCTGGCACTTAAGAGGAGTTCAACAGATGTCATTCCCTTTCCTAAAACGAACATCTGACTCTGTTCTCCCCAGCCCCAGCCCCAGCTTAAAACCCTTCACAAACTTCCCGTGTCCTAAAGAGTCTAAATTCCAAGCAACAGTAGGATGTTCCCACCCACTAGCTCACCTCTCTTGAATTTCCCCTTATTTCTGACTGGCCTTTAGTGTGGATATGCCATTCATACATACTCTCCCTCTGTTTTTTCCCTCTCTCTCCTTCTCTTCCCCTCCCACCCACACCCTTGTCTTTGCTTCTGCTGTGCCCTCTCTGACGTGCTCCTCCCAGCAACTCCCCTCTCCTGTCCCCCAGCTGATCCTTCTAGTTGCAGCTTAGCAATCACTTCCCCAGGAAACATCTCCACAGGGACCCCCTGCCTGAGCACTTCCTACACGCTATCACAAGATTTCCTACAGCTGGGTCCAGAAACCCTAGCAGATGTCTAGTCCTTGTTCTGGACACAAGGATGAAGAAGACATGACTGGTTCTTGATCCCCACACTCAGACTTGGCAGCCAGAAAAAAAAAAAATGCATGTCTTTTGATTCTGCTGTTACTGACATTTCAGGGGTTCCTGTGTACAGCACATGGCTTGTGACATCAAAACTGTAAACTGAGCAGTTTTCTCTTCCAACTACAATCGTCCAATTTGTGCTTTTCTTCCTTTTCTCCCATAGCCCAAAAATAATTACACACACCCTCCCCCAACTCTAAGAAATCTTTTTCACACTCGGGAGTAAGTGTTTCTCACATATTTCCAGACACTCATTTAAAAGACTCTGGAGATGGCGATGCTTAAGCTAGACCTAGAAGAATGGATGCCTGAAGCTGGAAGTCTAAGTGGCGTGGCAGAAACAGTGGGGCAATATTAAGGGTGCCGGAGAGAGGGGACCCCCACTTTCCTGGTGATCCTTAAATGCTAAACACACCAGCAGCCACCAGAGGTTGTCACACACGCTTGGATCTTTGGCTACTATTTGCAGTGGGACACACCCCTCCAATGCAAGGGTAAGCTCCTTGGAGCAGCAAAAGGACCAGGAATTTTGGAGTTTCCCCAAATGCCTGGTAGAGTTCTGAGTAAACAGAGGACACTGCTAACAAGACCATGTTTACCTCTACCAAACACTGACTGAGCTTCAGCTCTGGGGTGCAGGTGTGGAGAGGGTCCCTGACACGAATGAGGGAGGGGATTAACCTTTCTACTACCCAGGAAGTGAAAAACTCTGGCGCTAAGTGATATGCCTGCATTTACTCCGTTAATCCCCACAAGGTAGATACTATCATTCCCAATTTCCAGAGGAGGAAAACAAGGTTCCCAGGGGAGTGACTCGCTCAAGATTCCCAAGTTAGAAGCAAAGCTCAGTGGACAAAGTTGGATGAGTGGGAGATCCACTTCACCCGCGAATGCCCAGCTGTCTACCTCCTCACAGGCCTCCGCAGAGCACGCCAACATATTTCTGTTTAATTGAGCAACCAAATAAGTGAATTCATGCATCCATTGTAATATAAGGTGAATTATGATTTGTATTATAATAGAGGTGCAAGGCATTAAGGCCATACCAAGGAACCAGTAATAGCAACTCAAAGTGAAGGAGCAAAGGACCGGCAGGCCCAATAACGGGCTGATGGAATCAATTGCGAGGGAAGTGGAGATGCCCAGGTCTCACCTGCCTTCCAATGTGGGAATCTCCTATATTTCCTCACCAGCTCAGCCTGAACGGCTCCAGTGGTGGAGAGCTTGCTACATCACGATGCCACTCCAGCCCACTGTAGACGGTTCTCATTCTTAGAAAGGGTTTCTTTACTTTGGCTCTGGCAACTACTGTTCTGGAAATGCTTAGTCTGTGTTTTACCCCCAAAGAATTAACCAAATAAATGGCTTGGTTGACTGAAGGTCTGTAATCTCTAGGAGAGTACTGCACATTCCAATAGTCTCTTGGTATTTCCATTTCCTCCTGAGGCCATTACAGACGGAGGCAGATGCCTGTCTGGATAAGAAGAAATAAGCTTTGGTAGACATTTTTGGGATGGAAGTGGACTGAAAGAATATCTACCTCTCATTTTGGCAGCCTTTGGTGTAAAGCACTAGAGAAATGCAAAGCATGGAGACATAATAAGAACAAGACGAGATCTTTGCGAGCACTTAAAGCCAAAACGTTTCTGAGGTTCCCAGAAGAGAGATCACCTAATTTGTTCGGTTCATTTCCATTTTTGTTCTGTCTCAGGAACTTCTTGATTCCAGCTGGTCCAAGAAGGTGCATGGCCAAAATATCCTAAGAATGCCTCTTATTATAGGATGTTCAGCCCAATTTGTAGAACGAGGAAGTTTTGATATTTCTGATAATGTTTGGCTCTGAGACTCAATGTTCAGAATGGAGTAGCATGGCCTTAACCAAATTTGGGAATCTTGTTTGTGGAGAATGGAAGAGACCAGAAACCATCAGAAGTGGTGGGCTTATCCAAAATTGAAACTGAAATTTTAACCAATATTCTAGACTAATATAACACTAATAACGCAGAACAGGTTTCGCCTCTTGCAGTGAGAGCCTGCAAACTTATTCCGTCAGGACTGCTCCTCTTAACAGAAATTCCCCCTCCTTCTAAGTCTTGTACAGTGACGAGGTCAGGACTAGGTCTTTCACTTCTTTGGTTTCTTCCTCAGGCCCTAGCACATGATTCCAATAAACACCTGCATTTATCATTTTTACGGCATCAGGGAAAGGCAGAGAGTGGAACAAAACTGGTTTATAAAGAGGAAATGAGAATATCTGTGGTCATTTCTCACATTAACAGAACGTCCCAGTCAACTCAAGGATATCATGGCATAGGACCACCTTTGCAAGGAGTGGGCGACTGTGGGTGGGCTGGGTGAGGAGTCAAGCCCCTCATGGGATCTGAGTAGTGATACCTAACACTGTCTGTGGCTCTTTTTGCTTGTTTCCCAGGGAACTTTCTAGGAACCCAGTTACATCCAACTTTGGGATGAAACCTCCTATTTCCAAGCTCCCATTATCATCTTCCATGAGTGCCTTCTAATCCTGGATCCTCCACATATGGGCTGCAAGTTTGGGGAAGCCACTCCAGCTCTCAGTCTCCCAAAGGTAGATAATAATTCTTATCCTGAGCAACAGCAGAGATTGGCCAGAAGGTGAGTCTCAGTGGCCAGCACAGTGACTGGTGCATGTGGGACCTCGACAACTGTTAGTCCCACCCACCCCCAGACTGTCCCCTGTCTTCTTTGGTGCTCATTCTCTGGACCCATGCATCTACATGGCTATTGGTGGATGAATTTTCATTTACATATATTTGAGAGAAAGAGAGAGAAGAGAGAAGGGGAGCGTATATTGGCATTGGGGGAAGGCTGGGACACATGGTGCATCTTCTCACCTGATTCCTAAGCCCCACTTCTAAGAGCCTCCCAGCCCCTCCTCTCAAGCCATCAACATACCCACTGAAGACCCTGACAGGGTGAAAATTAACCAGCAGCCTCCTCTAATAATCCTACAAGGTAATGAAAGCCATGACTACCCGTCCTCCTTCTCCTCCTCTGTTGTGGGAAGACAGCAACATTTCCACTCCCAGAAGAGCCTTTACTCAGAATCACGCGCGCTTTGTGTGTGTGTGCACTTGGGTGTATGTGCGTGTGCAGGTGCACGTGTGTGTCATGGGGGAGGGAGCTTGTGGATGGCTTCCAGGCATGTGCTTTCAGATGAGGAATTTGGGAGACTTTTGTCCTGCCACCCTGGAGGCTGCCTGGCCCTGCCTCGGGCCTGCACACATGTCCCCTCCCCTTGACCCTGTATTCTCCAGTGAGCTGATCTCATTATGGCAAATTTAGTTACAGCTGAAGTCTCCTTGTAACACAGATTATGTCCGAGCCCAGAGTAATGGAACCTAGTCGATTTCATTAAAATAAAATTGGTTACAATGAATAATTCAATAGGATGATTTTGTTTCCTCATCTCCTCTTTGTAGATCGAAGAGCTAGTATTTATAATGATTTTTTAAAATTGGATTTTTGTTTAGGAAGATATAATCACCCATAACTCCTGACAGCCCTCCTCCTTAGAAGATTAGAATAATTGCCCCTACTAAAGCCCCTTTTCAAATGTTAAGACTGGAAATTCTTTCTCTCCTTTTCTCACATTAGTAGCAATAACCTTTGGGTGGCTTTTAAGCACAGCTGCGACCTCCACTCTTGCTCAGGGGCATTCTGAGAGTGTTAATTCCCTTGATTGAATTTTTTTAACCTAATAATAATAACAACAATAACAAGCATTTCTAGGAACTGGATTGCTGAATTTGGAATTCTGGGTTCCACTGCCAACCTGCCCTGTTCCTAAAGCAGGACATTCTGCCTGGTAGAGCATTTGCTCTCAGTGTCGTTCATTCGCCTGCAGCAGTGTGTGTGCTGAGTGTATGTCTTTGTGTACATATGTATCTGTACGACTATGTGAGTGTTGTCCATATATGGTCAATTTCCCAAGCACCTAGTATTATCTATTTATTGTGCTTGAAGATGAGGACACCAAGAGGAATAAAACTGAAACCTGTGTTCAAAGAACTAGAGTCTAATAGGAGTGCCATGTTCCCTTTGTTTCTGCTCTCCTCAAGGCAGTCAGAAACAAATGCAAATAAATAAAGGAACTACTGAATGTAAATACAAGCAAACAGATGAATGAAAAAGACGATAAAATAAACATCATAACTAATAAACGAGGTGAATCCACCTTGTATCTCACCTAGCGATTCTTCACTGGGCCACAGAAGAAAGTCAGATCTCTCTTTCATCTAAAAGCCAGGCCTACCCCACTGGCCCTGGATCAGGGAAGCAATATTAGAGAGTAATGGCTCATCTGCAAGGCCAGGAGATGGGCTGGCCTCAGAAACGGCCACTAGGCCATGCATTTGGAAGCAGTGAGTCGTGTCTCTGGGAAATGGGAGTCTCGGAAGAAGGCAGGTGCTTGCTCAGCAGGATAATTGGAAAGGGGGCTCTGGGGATAGCATGGCCATCCCTAGAATCACATGGGCTCTGGTGGCCTCACCAATCTCTCTCCCTCAACTAAGCTGGCAGACCCCTAGGGAAGAACCAAGGAACAAAAATAGTGCATTAGGGGACTGGGGAGTGAGTCACAGCTTCTCAGTTGGGAGGGCCCTTGGGGATCTCCAAGCTGAATACCCCCTATTTTAAAGATGGAAAGAAATGAAGCTCAGAGAGGTGAGGAAACTAGTCCAAGGCCACGCAGTGAAATGTTGGCAGAGTGCCATTAACTCACAGGAGAACAACCCCCCAAAATGGGACTTTTCAGAAATGGATTTGTTATTACACTATTGAATTCCAGTGGCATATCCAAAATGGAGTTCTTTCCAAAAATCTGAATTATAATAGGTGGAGAAATAAAAGGGCAATTATTACTCATACAATGCTGGTGGTACTCCCTTGACCATTTCAAATATAATCCCTGACAAATGGTACCTACTCATGGGCCTAGCGCTACTTTTAGCAAAAGATATGCTCAAGTCATTACGTCCAGTGACCCTGCCCTTGCAGGGGGGCAGCCTTGAGGTGCATCGCAGTGATTGAGAATGTCTGCAGGAAATGTCACACACAGGCTAGGATCTTACCTGGGATGCTGCGGGTTGTCCGATGATGACCCAGCCTGGGCACTGCTGGTCTTGATGGGATACTGAAGCATTGGATGCCCATTGATCCAGAAATCCTTGGGGTGTGTAGACACCACAGTCCTTAATGCTAGTTTTTTGTTCAAACTCCTCACATACCCCATCACCATCATGGAAATAGCACCGGCTGGGCTCATCTGCAGGAGATGAACACAGAAGGGGAGAGAGTAGGTAGGTATTTGTTCTTTGGCCTCTGCTGTCATCCATCAGCAGCTGTGGATTCAGAATCAGCAAAACCCCAGGCACTGTCAAGCCATCACCTCTAGACATTAGAAGTTTACAAACACTTCCACCCTCATTGCCCCAAGCGAGACTCTTGTGAGGAAGGTATTTTTATTTTAATTATTATTTTAATCTTCTCGATAAGGACATTGAGATCCCACATGTCTTTAATAACTTGCCCAAGGTCACAGATTATGTTAATGCTAAATCCAGGTCTCCAAGTCAGGCTTTCACTTTCCAAGTTTTGGGCACATTATCTGACACCACAGTACTTCATAGTCACAAACTGTGGTTTATTTAACTCCAAAGAAGGTTTCAGTGTCAAGGAAAGAAAGAACTCACACATGAGATAAACTGGCTGCAGTCCCAGCTCTGCAACTAAATTGCTCTGCTACTTTAGACAAGTAACTTTCCCTCTCTGGGCTCAATCATCAGTTCAGAGAAAGGGATTAGATTACTGGATCTGCAGGACCGCTTCCTCTGTAATGCTCTAGGTTTCTAAAGTCTTGTCAGGCACCCTAGAAGTTTCAGTTAAAGGTCAAGTGAGTTCTCAATATCCCAAGTAATTCAGATCACAGCAAGGGTCTCTACTGGGGATGATATAAAACTGCAGCTGGCTGCAATGATACCTACTTAGCTGCAAGAACGGAGATCCTCCCAGCAGCACGGAGCTAGCCTGGTGCCTTCTAAGCAGGTAAGAACTATGCATGTTTCTTGGCGTTTCAACACAGAACAATACCAGGGGAAACCTGGGTGTGACCAGCCAAAAGCTCTCACCTTGCCCATCTTTTAATAATCTAAAATCAGCTATTCCATGCAGTTTTCCTCAATTTTTAAGGTAAAGCAAAATACTCCCTTCCCTGTGGGCCCCTATTTTATAAACATTCTCATCTTATCACACTGTGCTGCCATAATGTCTACATATTGCAGACGGTGAGCTCCTTGAAATCCAGTCTCTGGCCAATGTCATAGAATGGCGATATGATTTATCATCCAAACTGGCGCACTTTAAAAGTGATAGTCATGCTATTAAACATTATGTCCAGGAAATAGGCACATATATTGGGGAAATACGAAATGTCCCAGGCATAAACATATGGCCACTCTAAGTATGTTTGCTTGATCTAGGACATTCTTCTCTATTTGCTCCAAAATAATGGAGTGGAGCCTTAGAGGTGGTATTGAATTTAGAGCCAAAGACCAGCCTTTGGATTCTGTCCCTTATATTAGCTCTGTAACTTTGCATGGCTAGCTTTACTTCTCAGCCACTGGCTTCCCATAATGTTGTCATAAAGCAGAAATCATAACCCCCATCAGAATAACCTCTCAGGACAGCTATAGAACCCTCCTAGGAAATGGATATCAAAGTGCTTTGTATATTCTAAAATAATCAAGAGGAACAAAATCTTCTTCTAAGGGGTTTGCTTTATTCCTAAGTGATTGTACTGAATCAGCTTGTGAAATAAGTACTCACTTGAAACACTTTCAACCAACCTTTCCCCAACTAGAAAGAGCCCGAGTCAAGTAGAAATAAGACTTGGATTTCTCTGATGCTGACTATCTGAAAAAGGAGTCATTGAATTCAGGGGCAGCAGAAAGTTGAGCCCTTTCCAAGCTCCAAAATCCCTTGTTTATTTCTGCAAACAGTTTACATAGTGCAATACTATCAAAGGAGCCAGAATGAATCAATTCATTATAATTCAATTATTTGATGATGGGTTTGAGCCAGCTGAGGACTCCAGTGACCAGTAGCATGCTTGGCAGTTCAAGCGTGGAAAGAATACAGGCTCAGCACTTCGCGGTAGCTCCAACCTCTTGGTGCATGTGGCCAACTTACATATAATAAAACTTAGACCCAATCCAAGACTGACCAGCCATAAATCCAGACTTTACTCTTCAGAAAGCCAATAAAGGAAATTGCAAAGAGCAAAGGTTTTGCTGTCAGGAAAACTTGGTTTCAAATCCTAGCTCTGCCATCTCTAAGCTGTGTAGGACTTAAATAAAATGACCCAATCTCTCTGAGCTTCATTTTCTTCATCTCCCCAGAAATGGAGATAATAATATTTACTCAGTGTTGTTGTGGTGATTAAATGAGGTCATGCAGAGAATGCCAGTCCCTTCACCCATTTTATCTGATGGACAACCGAGAGCCAGAAGAGGCAAGGAGCTTGCTTCCAGGTCACAGAACTGGTGGCAGAGCTTCGCCATTTTATACTTAGTGAAGTGGCTCTCCCCCAACAGGCATTAGCTCCAGAATGATGAAAAGCTCTGCATTTTAAGGGTAAGATCATGGGGTTGCCTGACTCTTGGTACCACTGTTCTCTACCTCCAATATGAAGATGAGTGGGTAAGATTATAATAAGATCATATAAGATCTGTTCTCTAAGATTATATGATTCATTTCCTCAGCAAAGAGAACTCGCAGAGTGGCAGGAATTAGGGCTGGAGTTCTCACGAAGGCTAATTTCTTCCTCATTATGTTTAAGACCTCAAGTAAATCTGTCTACCTGGAATCAGCAGAACCT
>PVKH010010326.1:0-18319 GCA_004027955.1 Chaetophractus vellerosus | reverse complement strand
GCTGGTATAGGGCTCGTCTCTCTTCTCGGGGCTTTAGCTGTTTGAGCCTTCTCCTTCCTGTCACACGGCAGGACCAAAATTACCAAGTTCTCTCCTCTTCTGTGTCTATGGCGCTCTCTCTCTCTTCCTGTGTGTCTTCTGAATGAGAGTCAGTTTATATCAGCCCACCAAGGGGGCAGGGACCCAACCCTGAGTCACTCCTTACCGACGTAATCGAATCAAAGCCCTAATCTTAACATAATTTAATCAAAGACATCGCAACTGAATCTAAAACATTCAAAGGGTATCACACCCAAAGGAACAGAACAGTTTACAAACATAATCAAACTGCCACAATCCACCCTCTGAATCCCAAAAAAGATATTATAATATTCCAAAAAAAAAAACACCTTAAATCATTAACAATGCTAAGTACAAAATCATATCACAATCAGTTTATAGAAATACAGTTTGTTTGGGGGCAAATTCCCCTCTGGCTGTAGACCTGTGAAACGCATACAACAATTTATCTGTTTCCAATATACAAAGGGACAGACATAGGATAAACATTTGCATTACCATAAAGAGAGTTTGGGAGGAAACATTTGTCACTGGTCCCCAACAATTTCCGAAAACCTGCAGGGCATACTCCATTAGATTTCAAAGTCTGAGAGTCATTCTTAAGATGATGGTTTCTTCTCCCTGAGGCCTCATGGAGGCCCACCCTCTCCCCAGGCTTGCCTAATGGCCATTTTCTTGGTTCCACCTTCATCAAGCATCTGGGTGGTGACTGAGCTCCAGACCTCACCCTCCAACAACACTGGGGTGATGGCCACACTTTCCCCACCTTGGGTTATAGTCTCAACCCCCTTAGTAAAGTGAGGTGGCAGCAACATTCTCCCTAATCTCTAGCATACAGGCCCAACCTTCTCAGAACAGTAAGGTGGTGACCTTGTCTTCTCTAATCTATGGGGAACAGGCCCACCCTTCTCAGAGTAATGGGGTGTCAATCTCACTCTCCTCAAACCATGGGGAACAGGTCCACTCCTCTCGGAGTACTGGGGTGGCAACCTAACTCTCAGCAACCCTTGGGGAATGTGCTCCACCCTCCGTGTAGCCTAGGGTGGCAAAACTCTCCCTGAACAACGGGCTGGATCCACCCTCTTTAAATGCTCCCATACACATGGGAGGTTCACTCTCTTGGCCCAAAGAGATGTCTTAATTCCAGACCTCACCTTCATGGTTTTCTTCTTAAAGTTGTTTTCCCTTTAATCTCTCCACTCCATGACCCTTTAAGTCCAGGCTGAAGTGGTTTTGTTCATACGGCTCTTGAAAAAAGCTTGCTGGTTTAGCATGCAGGAGCAGGGGTCCAAGCCATCAGCCAGTAAGACTTCCCACAAGTCTTTCCTAGATAACTGCATTTTCAATCCTGACTTACAAGTTCCAAGTTTAGTTAATTCCTCAAATGGGGCACCATCACCTGGCAGCTTGATTTCCAGAAGCATGGAATTTCTGGAATCAGTTTCTGGTTTCTTTGTGCCCAACAATTCAGTTCACAGCTTATCTCTTTCATCTAGCATTTTACTATAAGCTGCAAGGAGAAGCCAAGCCACATTCTCTAAGTTTACTTTGGAAAGCTCTTCAGCTAAATGTTCAACCTTGTCATTTTCAAATTCTGCCTTCCATATAATAACATCAGGAGTCAATCTTGCTAAGTTCTCTGCAACTTTAAAATACAGATCACCTTTCCTCCAGTTTCAGATAATTTCATCATTTACTTCTAGGGCCTCATCAAAAGTCTCTTCAACTTCCATATTCCTACCAACAGTCTCTTCAAAGCAATCTAGGCCTTTTCCATCAAGCATCTCACAGTTCCTCCAAAAAAATACACCTTACCCACTTATAAAATCATTCCAGCATTTCTGGTAATTGCTAAAGCACCACCCCACTCTCTCCTGGTACCAAATTTTGTATTAGTCAGCCAAAGGGGTGCTAATGCAAAGTACCAGAAATCTGCCGGATTTTTAAAGGGGTATTTATTTGGGGTAAAAGCTTACAGTTACAAGCTCCTAAAGAGTCCATTTCAAGGCTGTTTTCTCACCAAGTTCTACTGCCACATGTTGAAGCAAGATGGCAGGTAACCTCTGCCTGGTCTCTTGGGCCTTCTTCCTCTTAAGGCTCCATGGGCCCAGCTTCTTCTGATCCCAGCAGCAGGCTGGCATAGGGCTTGTCTCTCTTCCCAAGGCTTTAGCTGTTTGAGCCTTCTCCTTTCTGTCACATGGCAGAACCGAAATGACCAAGTTCTCTCCATTTCCGTGTTTATGGTGCTCTCTCTCTCTCTCTTCTTGTGTGACTTCTTGAGTGAGTGTCCATTTATATCAGCCCACCAAGGGGGCAGGGACTCAACCCCGAGTCACTTCCTACTGGCGTGATAGAATGAAAGCCCTAATCCTAACATAATTTAATCAAGGGAATCTCAGCTGAATCTAATACATTCAAATCATATCACACCCAGAGAAACAGACCAATTTCAAATTCTCTTTTGGGGGATTCATAAATAATCTCAAACTGCCACAGAGACTATGACAAATGCAATACATGATCCTGGATGGGGTCTGGCAGGAAGAAGAAAGGGACATTATTGAGGTATGTGAAAAAAACTGAATATAGACAATAATAAGCTTTACATCAATGTTAAATTTCTTGATCTTGATAACTACACTGAGGTGGTTACATAAATGATATCATTTGTCTTAGGAAATGTACATAGCAGTATTGAGTGGTCAAGAAGTATGATGCATACAACCTCAAGTGGTCAGAAAATAGATAGATAAATATAGAGATAGATGATATAGATCGGTAAACAAATAAATGGGAGGGACTGAGAGAGGGAGGGACGGAGGGAGGGAGGGTGGGAGGAAGGAGATAGAGATGTTGGGAGGGAGGGGAGAGGGAGGCTGAAAATGGCAAAATGTTAAAATTGGTGGATATGGGTATCAGAAGAGAGTTGATCATTTAAAGAAAATACTAGCAATGTAGTGTGGGGTTTATAAGCTATGCAGAAATAAAATGCATGACAAAAATAGCAAAAAATCAGGAAGAAGGAAATGGAAGTATATAATTGTAAGGTTTGTAATGGTATTTAAATTAGTATAATTTCAGTTGAAGGTAGAATATAATAAATTAAAATATTTAGAGAAACAAA
Source organism: Chaetophractus vellerosus (assembly GCA_004027955.1). Lineage (NCBI taxonomy): Eukaryota > Metazoa > Chordata > Mammalia > Cingulata > Chlamyphoridae > Chaetophractus > Chaetophractus vellerosus. The sequence continues at coordinate 15,135 of PVKH010010326.1, read as the reverse complement.
ATATCAAAACAAAAAAATTATATTTAATCACCCAACAAAGGAGATAAAATGGGATCTTTAAAAACATTCAAATAATCCAAAAGAAGACAGGAAAACAGTAAAAGAAGAATAATGAACAGATAAGACAAATATATAACAAATAACTTGATAGGTTTAAATCTAACTATATCAATATTACATTAAGTGTAAGTGGTACAAATACCCCTATTAAAAGGCACATACTGTCAAGTAGATAAAGATCTATCTATATGCTGCCTATCAAAAAATGCACTTCAAATATAAAGACACAAATAAGGGTAAAAGTAAAAGAATGGTAAAGTATATAACATGTTAAAACTAATGAAAGATAGGTTGGAGTTACCATATTAATATCAGGCCAAGTAAATTTCAGTGCACAGAATACTGCCAGCATAAAGACAGTCATTTCATAATGATAATGAGATCCATTCATCAAGAATATGTAACAATACTAAACTTAATAACACAATTCAAAATATGTGAAACAAAAACAGAAATAGAAATAGATAAATCCACAATTATAGTCAAAGATTTCAATCCTTTCTCTCAATAAATGATAGAAGAATTAGACAGAAAATCAGAATGGATATAGGATATTTGAGCAACAATATCAACCAACTTGACTGAGAACATTTCAACCAACTTGACCTAGAACATTTTGTCCAACAACAGCTGCATCCACATTCTTTTAAAATGCGCACAGAACATTTACCAAGATGGACCATATTTTGGACATAAAATAAGTCTCAACAAATTTGAAAACAGGTTATTCAAAATACATTTCTGCACACAAAAGAATTAAGTTAGAAATGAATAACAGAAAGATCTCTGAAAAGTCCCTTAACTAAATGGAAACTAAATAATACAGTTTTAAATAAAATGTGGGTCAAAGAAGGAACCAAAAGGGAAAGTAGAAATTATTTTGAATTATATAAAATAAAAAACACAACCTGTTAAAATTTGTGAGATGCCATTAATGCAGTACTTTAGTACTACTTTTTGAAGAAATTTATAGCAATAAATACCTATACTAGAAAAAAAAGAAAGTTCTTAAAGCAATGATCTTAGCTTCCAACTTAAGAAATGAAAAAAAACAGGAGCAAATTAAACCAAAAGTAAGTAGAATAAAGAATATAGTGAAAGGCAGAATGGAAATCAATGAAATTTTTTAAAAAAATACAGAAATTAGTAAAACAAAAAGCTCATTCTTTAAGAAGATAAATAAAATTGACAAAACTCTATCCAGAATTATCAGCAGGGAGAAAAGAGCAAAGACAAATTCCAATATCAGATATAAGAGAGGTGACATAATTATAGATTCCACAAGATATTAAAAGGATAAAAAGGGAATACTATGAACAACTTTATGCCAATAAATTCAACAACTAGATGAAAAGGATATCTTCTTTAAAAGACACAAATTATCAAAGCACTCTCAAGAGGATATAATCTCAACAATCATTTATCTGTTAAAGAAATTCAATTTGTAGCTAAAATCTGTCTTCTCACAAAGAAAACTCCAGGACTAAATGGATTCACTGCTGAAATGTACCAAACATTAAGAAAGAAATAACACCAATTCCACAGAAATTCTTCCCAAAAATTGAAAAGGAAGGGGTATGTTCCAGTTCATTCTTTGTGATCAGCATTATACTGATAATGAATTCAGACAAAGAAATTATTAGAAAAGGAAACTACAGACCAATATTCCTCATTAATATAGTTTCAAAAATTCAGAAGTTTGGCAAATCAAATCTAACAATATATTAAAAAGATATTACATCATGAACAAGTAGTGCTTATCCCAGGAATACAAGGTGGGTTTAACATTAATGAATCAATGTAATTCATCATATTAATAACCTTCAAAAAAAGGAAAAACCATATGATCATCTTGGTAATGCAGAAAATTTTTTGAAAAAAATCCAATATCCATTTCTGATTGAAAAATAATAAAACTCAACAAACTACAAATAGAAGAGAAAGTCCTCAACCTCAGAGGGGGCATCTACAAAAAAAAACCCTAGAGCTAACATCATATTTATTGGTGAAAGACTGAATACCTTCCCCCAAAGATCAGGAGCAAGACAAAGATGACTGCTCTTACCACTTCTATTTAACTTTATACCAAAATCAGGCAAGGAAAAGTAATAAAGACATAAGGAGGAAGTGAAACTGTCTTTATTCACAAAAGACATAATGATTTATGTAGAAAATCCAATGGAATCTACAAAAAAAAAAAAGTGTAAATAATCACTGAGCATAGTAAAGTTTCAGGATACAAGACCAGTATAGACTTGGGAATTATCCTGAGAGACATTGCAATGACAGATATAGGCCATTTTATATCATCATATAACATACAGAACTGTGTGGGAGAGAGTGTGGTCTACAATGTGAATTATGGTCCATGCTTAGTGGCAAAGCCCCAAAATGTGTATATCTATTGCAGGTGATATGCCACACTAATGAAGAATGTATACATGGGAGGTTGTGGGAGGTGTGGGAGGTGGGGCATATGGGTACCCCTAAAATTTTTGTGTAACATTTATGTAATTGATGAAGCTTTTTAAAAAAAATTCATTAATTAAAAAAAATAAAAGAAAAATTAAGAAAAAATACCAGTATACAAAGATCAAGTGTATTTCTATAATTCTAGAGGCAATGGACATAAACTGGAATTTAAAATAATATCATTTATAGCATCAAAAACAATTAAACACTCAAGGATAAATCTGACAACACATGTGAAATGCCTGTACAATGAAGACTTCAAAACTTTGTTGAGAGAAGACCTATTAAATAATGAAGAAAAATACCATGTTCACAGGTCAAATGATTCAATATTATTATGATATCAATTTTCCTCCAAAGTGATCTTCAGATCTAATGCAATCCTAATTAAAATCTCAGGAGGCTCTTTTGTAGAAATTGACAAATTGATTCTAAATTCATTTAGAAATGCAAAGAGTCTAGAATAGTCAAAACACCTTTGAAAAACAACAACGAAGTTAGAGGAATAACAATACCTAATTTCAAAGTGCATTTAAAGTTACAGTAATCAAGATAGTGTGGTACTGGCATAAAGAAAGATAATTATATCAATGCAACAAAATAGAGTCCAGAAATAGACACATACCTATAGGGACAACTAATTTTCAACAAACCTGCAAAGGCAATTCAGTGAATATATGATACTCTTTTCAACAAATGATGCTGAACAATTGGACATCCATGTGCAAAAAAACGAACTTCAATCCATACCTCATTACATATACAAAAATTAACTCAAAATGGATCTAAATGTCAAATCTAAATTATAAAAATTCTGGAAGAAAAACATCAATGGAAATCCTTATAACCTTGGATTAGGGAAAGATCTCTAGAATACACCGCCACACATCCCAGGAGGAAGGCAGACATGTACACTAATAATTATATTACAAGATTTGATTTGTTAATTCCATAAAGATATCAGTATACTTAAAATACATCAAAGTTTTAAGAGCAAGAGCACTGTTTAATTCTGAAAAGGCCAACAGAAGTTTACAGAGAAGACATAAATTTCAGTTGGGCCATGAAGGATGGGTTGACTTTCAACGGGCAGAGGTGAAAGAAGAACAATCTAGGCAAAGAGAAGATAATAAACAAAGGAGTGAATGTTAGAAAGGTCAGCATATATTCCTGTACAGAAGAGCAATCTAATGAAATGAGATAGACACCCAACACTGAAACTAACCGCGTTTATGTGGCAAGTTATTTAACCTCTCTGAGTTTCAGTGCTCTTACTATGAAGTAGGAATAATTACACTATTATATCCACCTAATGAGATTCTTAAAAGGATTAAAAGAGAAATAATTAATATCAAGGACTCAGCACTGTGCCTGGCACACACTAAATGCCTAAAAAAGCAGTAGCAGTTTTAAGTAGTAGGAAGCTGGTGTTAGGGAAACAAAGGGGAAGAGGAAAAGTTAACTCATCCATATTTCTATAGTGACAATTTATTGACCCCAGTAGCTTCATGAATACATAGAGTTGTACAATGACAACATTCTTTCCAGAACAAATTTCTGACTTCCCCTGGTCCACTAAAATATTATTTAAAATGTGGAGGTAAAGCACAGATGGAAATTTCATGCTTGATAATTCAGTTGCTCTCATTTGCATTGAAAGGGTAAAACAGATCTTATGGGTCTCTTCCTCTACCTGTGAGTTGTTGGCTATAAAATATATACATATGTAACAGTCTCATCAGGATTTAAAGTTGTATAATTGTAAAGAATTCTTTTTAAAATCTTGAATCTGGAACAGATCATCTAGTTGAAACCTCACACTGTCAGAGGAGAAGACTAAAGGTCAATAAATGCAATAAACGAAAATGCCTTCAACAAACCAACCAACAAACAAATGAAAACTAGTCTGCAACTTGCTGCACACTATTTTGTGATTTCATTTACAGGAATTTCGGACAAAGATCACTATAACTCCCCAAATCATTGTGTAGTTGAAAATTAAACATATGTTGATGAATTACCACAACAACAACAAAAAAATGAACAGACATTCATCTGTTTGGTATAATGAGGAACAATCCAGCCTGAACGAGTTTGAGTAGATCAGAAAAACTAATGGGATTTATCTGTTCTAAGAAGGCTAACTATATGCCTAGTGAGGCACTGGTCGCCATTAAATATTTATGTTTGCAGAATTACAAATTACCATAACCATAGTAATGCATGTTGTCTTCCATTTTTCCCTCCCAGTTCCATTCTTGCATTTCTAATCCTAGTCTATATGATCTCAGGAAACCCTGCTGATCAAATATTCTAGAAGTACCCACCCAGAGACAGGTCAGGTCTAGGAGAAATAAACTTTTCTTAAGACAACTGTGAGTGAAAAAAATCATTTGAATACATAAAAAAAGAGGTATTTGATTTTACATATGAGAAAGTTTACAGAAAGATCTGAAATTTTAGTTATTGGGAGGGCAAGAAACATGCAAAAGTGTGTTAATAATCCAGGAAAGTGATTACCCTCCCATGATAAAATAAGGAAAGAGTTCTAGAAATAAGCAAAAGCCTTGCTTCCAATGACATTTGTTTTCCAAAATGGAACATCTATCTATACAAATTTATATTTTGTTTTCTCTCTGGGAAGTTTAAGTATTATCTCTGGGACTTCCCATAATGGCAAACATTAAGGGCAAGGCCTATGAGCAACAAAAAAGCAGAAAAATAAGCTTTCTCAAGGAAAACAGGCCCAATCGGTGCAATGACTGATGGTGGACTAGATAATGTTAAACGTTATTGGCTACTTTTTCTTGTTAAAGGTCAAAACCATCCTCAAAATGGTTGCCCTGGTCAGGTTTTTCCTAATATACTGGAAAACATGACTCAGAAAAATACCCAGAACAACTTGGCTTCTAATTTCTCAGATTTCCTTCTGGATAGTCTTTAAGCGCTACAAGCAAGTACACTAGCATTTTCCAAAGTGCTTTTTTTTTTCCTTTCCTATCTTTCAACCCATAAGAACAATATAAGCTTGAGAAACTGTCTGTGTGTATGCATGTTTGTAGACTTATATAATCATCCCCACTTTTCAGACATCAAAAATAAATCGACCACTAAAAACAAAAGCCAAGCAAAATCAGGCACAAGAGGTTTCATTCAAGTATCATTGCACTTTGAGGTGAAGGTGAAGGTTAGCAGTCTCCTCGATATCTCGTCTCTGCACTAATATTCCTAACTGAATGAACATCCACAGAAGTTGCTTACTAAGGATTTCACTTCAATTCTAACACTGAGGTATCTACATAAAGCATGAGTAGCTGTTCTTGCCCTAGGCTTACGATTCCTAATTGTATTGTTTTGTTGCTCTGCTTGGTTCAGTAAGCTGATGCATTAATTGTGTAACTGCATAGAAAAGAAAATATAAAAACATGTTTAAGCAGTGGCTTCTTCAATGCCTTCTCTGAACATCTCCAGGGCTACTGATCAGTGAAAATGAGTGCCAACTATAACCTGATTTCCAGCTAAGTGAAGTATACCTTCCACTTTGATGGTAGCTTTTCCATGCTTTCATCATTGCATAGCAGACACTGAAATGTGGTCAACATTTTTAGGTTCCTAATTCCATTAGGGCCTTGGTTTTACTTTGATTATAGAAGATTTGCTTGCAAGTATTAGTCAAAAGTTTGGAAACCGTTAAACTATCTAACCAGTGAGAAATCTCAGATTAAATGGAATGCTATCATTTTCAGGATAAAACTGAAACTGCCTAGAAAGGCACACAAGGCTCTTGATGATCTGGCCACTGCCTAGCTGTCCAGCTTTACAATAACCATACCCTCTACTCTCCCAACTCAACCCAAACCCAAAGGAATACTGAACCATTATTTCAACTGGTATAATTTATGTGAAGTCCTCAATTCCCTGTGCTTCCTATAACCACAACACATCTGTGTGTGGTATTTTTATTAGTTAAGTAGGCTAACTAGTATAATAACACGTAACTCCAACATTTCAGGCACCTAACACATTAAGTTTTACTTCCTCACTCAAGTCACGATCTAATGCAGTTCAGCAGTAGGATGGTTCTTTGCTCCACTCAGTCATTCAGGGACCCACGTTCCTTCCATCCATTGGCTCCAACACCCTCTAATGCAGTCCTTCTCAACTAGGGTTCCATGACAGAATTAAGCCCTAATGCCCTTGGGCCTCCACTGCAAGTATAGAATTAACCATCTCCTACACATCTGTAATGTTGCTTGCTAAGGACCATCTATTCAATTCACTAAAAGCATTTTCTCTACGAATCCCTTTAAGGAAGCCTATTCCAGGGCACAGTCTTAAATCTTGGTTGCATATTAGAATCACCAGGAAAGTAAGTCTGAAAACCATTGCTCTGAGGACACAGGGTTTGTAGTTTGTTCATCTGCACATAGCACACCAAAGAAGAGTATGAAAGGGAATGAATGGAAAATCACACAGGATGTTTTCTTAAGGGATAGGCCTGGAAATGGTGTGAATCACTTCTGTCCATACTCCACTGGCCAAAACCCAGTTACATAATCCCACGTAACTGCAATGACACAGGAATAATGATTTCCTTCCATGCGCACAGAAGGAAAAGTCTGCGGGGCTTGATAAGCCCTGCCATACTCTTCTCTTTGCGTGAAGAAGTGTTTCTTTCCTTTCTCCCACTTCTCCAGTTATTCCACTTGTTTAGCTTTTCTTGTCCTCTAAAACAGTTACCTGCTCAAGAAAACCTTCTTCCTCCATCCCTCTGAGTACACCTTCATCAGAACACCCATCACACAGAACTAGCCTTGTTAGCATTTCCATCCCCTCCAGCTCCAATTATGTATTCCTAATGCCTATTACAGCTCAAAATACATAATAGGCACTCAATGTAATAAAAAGGGAAAATTCTGTCTTTCTTTTTTAAAAAATCCATTGAATTGCACTACAAACAGTGAACATTAAGTTAAACCATGGTCTTTAATTAACAGTACAATTAGAAAACTGTGCTATCATCAATTGAAACAAATGTTCCATACCCATGCAAGGTGCTGGCAGTGGGGTGGTATATGGGAATCCTGTATTTTATGCATGATTGTGCTGTAAACCCACAACTTTCTAGTTTAAAAAAAAAATGTTCTTTCATGTAACAAATGCAGCACAGTAAAGCAAGGTGTTAATAATAGGGTAATACATGGGAACTATATTTTATGAATGATTTCTTCTATATACTTACAACTTCTCTAGTGAAAAAAAGAAAAAAATTAAATAAAAAATTTAGCAATAAATTTAGCCAAAAAAGTACAAAACTTGTATTCTGAAAACAAAAACATCCCATGTTTATGGATCAGAAGATGGTAGTACTATACAAATTTATCTATTGAATCAATGCAATTTCTGTCAAAATCCAAACTGACATTTTTGCAGAAATTGACAAGTGATCATAAAATTCATATGGAAATGCAAAAGACCCAGAATAGCCAAAACAATCTTTAAAAAGTACAAAATTGGAAAACTCACATTCCTATTTTCAAAACTGAGTAAAAAGCTATGGTAATCAAGACAATGTGGTACTGCATTAGGATAGACATACAGATCATTGGAATAGAACTTAAAGTACAGTTCTTTGTTGATATTGTTAATAGATCTTTGACAGTTTTTCAATACAATTCAATGGGGAAAGAATAGTCTTTTCAACAAATAACATTGAGAGAACTGGATATCCACATGGAAGGAAAAAATGTGGTCTGCCTCTTCCTTATAGGTCATATAAAAATTAACTGAAAAAGTGATGACAGTCCTAAATGTAAGAGCTAAAACTATAAAACATGTATTAGTTTTCTATGAGTGTTGTAAAAAGTTACCACAAACTTGGTGGTTTACCCAAAGGAATTAATTCTCTTACAGTTCTGGATGCCAGAAGCCTTAAATCAGTTTCACTGGTCTTAAATTGAGGTAGCTATAGAGCTACATTTCATTACATGCTGAGGAAAATCCATTTCTGGCCTCCTCCAATTCTGCTGGCAGCCAGCATTCTTTGGCTTGTGGCCATAACATTCCAATATTTAAGGCCAGAATCTTCAAATCTCTCTCTGCTCTATCTTTATGTCACCTTCTCCTCTGCTTTATCAAATTTCTCTCTGCCTCTCTCTTCTACAGAAAATGTGATTACATTAGGAAGACCAGATAATCTAAAACAATCTCCCCATTTCAAGATCTTTAATGTAATCACATCTGCAAAGATTTTTTTCTTATCTATGTGAAGTAACATGAAACAGTTACAGGGATTAGGAAGTGGATATCCCTTGAGAGGACATTTTCAACCTACAAAAGTCTGCCCAATGGCCCCCCAATATTCATGTCATTCCCACATGCAAAATACATTCACCCCACCCAACATGCCCCAAAGTCTCAACCTATTACAGAATCAACTAAAAAGTCCAATATCTCATCTAAATATCATCAGGTTAAATTTCTCAAATTTCATCACATATAACGAAGAACACAATTCAGCTAAGTTTTCTGCAACAATAGAATAAGGATCACATTTCTTCTAGTTTCCAACAATGAGTTCCTCATCTCCTTCTAAGCCCTTGCCAGAAGTGCCTTTTATATTCATATTACTAACAACAGCCTGTTTATGATGATGTATGTACCCTCCAAGACAAGATAAGCTTTCTCTACCATGCTCCTCATTCCCTTCCAAGCTCTTATCAGAAATGTCTTTAAACGTCCACGTTTCTACCAATAGGCTGCTTAAGGCAATTTAGGCTTTTTCTATCATCTTTCTATCTATTCTTCCAGCCTCTACACTTTATCCAATTCCAAAGCCACTTGCACATTGCTAAGTATTTGTTTCCAGTAGCACCTAATTAATAGTACCAAAATCTGTATTATTTTTATACGGCTTATGTAACAAATTACCTACCACAAACTTTCGTGGCTTAAAGCAACAGAAATTTATTCTTTAACAGTTCTGGAAACCAAAAGCTTTCTTCAGGGTGGGGGGAGGAAGGGTCACTTTTCAGCCTATCAAAAAACTCTCAGAAGAAAGCATAAGAATAAATCTTTGTGACCTTGGATTTGGCCATTTTTTATTCAGATATAACACCAAAAGCACAAGTGACAAGAACACAAATAGATAAAGTGAACTTCATCAAAATTAAAGACCTTTGTGCTTCCAAAAGACACCATTAAAAAGTGAAAAGACAACCCTCAGAATGTGAGAAAATATTTGCAAGTCAAATATCTAATAAGAGATTAGCATCCATTCAGAACATATAAAGAACTCTTACAACTCAACAATAAAAAGACAAATAACCCAATTTATAAAGATGGGCAAGCTATCTAATTAGACATTTTTCCCAAAATATACAAATGGCCAATAGACACACGAAAAAATTCTGAACATTATTAGTCATTAGAGAAATGTAAATCAAAACCACAAGATACTACTTTATACACACTAGCAGAGCTAAAATTTAAAAAGACAGATAACATTAAGTATTGGGGAGGATGCAGAGAAATGGGAACCTTTCTATATTCTTAGTGGGACTATAAAATAGTACAGTCACTTTGGAAAAGAGTTTTGTAACTCCTTAAATGTTAAACATAGAGTTACCATGTGTTTTAGTTTCCTGTCTGCTAAAACAAATATCATACAATGGATTGGCTTATGAACAAGAATTTATTAGCTCATGGTTTCAGAGGCTAGAAGGATTTCTTCCTCCTGGGGTCAGTATCTTCTGGCTGGCCAGCAATCTTTGGGGTTTCTTGGCTTTTCCATCACAAGGCAGTGTACATGGTAGTGTCTTCTACTTTCTCTTCCAGGTTCTGTTGACTTCCCGTTTCTGACTGCTCTCCAATGCTTCTCCTACCAGGTCCAATTTCATTTATTTGTAAGGATATTGAACCTTATTGAATTAAGGCCCTCCCTCATTCAGGAGCATACCTTAACTAATCACATCTTTAAAGATCCTATTTACAAATGGTTCACACTCACAGGACCAGGGTTTGGGACCTGAATGTGCCTTTTGTGGGGGACATGATTCAATCCCCAATACCATGTGACCCTGAAATTTCCCTCCTCAGTATATGTTTTAGTCTGGTGGGCTGCCGAAAGCAGTATACCAGAAATGTGGCTTTTACAATGGGGGTTTATTAGCTTACAAGCTTACAGTTCTGAGGCCATGAAAATGTCCAAATCAAGGCATCATAAAGATGATACCTTCTTCCTGAAAACTGACTGCCAGTGATCCTGGACTCTTCTGCTACATGGAAAGTCACATGGCAGCAACTGCTGGTTTCTCCCTTCTCTTCCAGTTTCTTGCTTCCCTGTCTTTCTTTCTTTCCTCTCTCTGAGTTACAATCTTTTATAAAGGACTCCAGTAAGAGGATTAAGACCCACCCTGGGCCACACTTTAACTGAAGTAACCTAATCAAAAGTCCTATTTACAATAGGTTTACATCCACAGGAATGGGTTAGCTTTAAGAACATGATTTTCTGGGGCCCATACACCTTCAAACCATCACAGTATATAGCCAAGAGAATTGAAAAGGTATGTATGCACGAAACTTGTACATGAATGTCCATAGCAAATAACATTCAAAGAGTAGAAATAATCCAAATTCCCATCAACAATGAATAAATGAACAAAATGTGACATACCCTTGCAATGGAATATGTATTAGTCAGGATTCTCTATGGAAACAAAATGAACAGGAAGTATCTGTAAATAGTATGAGATTTTACAAGAATCTCTCACGTGACCGTGGCAATGCACAAGTCCAGGTTCCACAGGCAGGCTGCAAACCAGAGGCTCTGATGAATGTCCAATGAAGGTCCCTGAAGAGTTTCCGGGAGACACTGGCTGTCCAAAAACGAGCTGGAAAATTTTCTCTGAATGCTGAAATCACTTCCCCTTTTAAGGCATTCAGCTGATTGGATAAAGCATCACTCATTACTGACGGCAATCTCCCTGGTTGATGTAGATGCAATCAGCCATCTATGCAGTAAACTCTCTGATGACTAAAGCCCATAAATGTCCTTGCATTACAATTAGCCCAGTACTTGCTTGACCAAACAACTGAGCACAATTACCTAGCTGAGTTGACACATTAGCTTAACCATCACAGAATATTATTCAGTCATAAAAAGGAATGAAGCATCAATAGAGGCTACAACATGGATGAAGTCTGAAAACATCATACTAATTGAAAGGAGATAGACACAAAATTCCACAAATTGTATGATTTCATTTATATAAAATGTCCAAGACAGGCAAATCTAGAGAGACAGAAAATAGATTAGTAGCTGCCGGGAATTAGGGTTAGGGGAAAATGGGCAGTGACTTCTAAGGAGTACAGGGTTTCTTTTTAGGGTGATGAAATGTTCTAAAATAAGATAGTGGTGATAGCTGCACAATTCTATGAACATACTAAAATCTACTTTTAAATGGTGAATTTTATGCTATGTGAATTATATCTCAATAAAGTTGTTATTTTTCCAGAGTAAGTGACACAGTGAGTTTTCAAACCCTGACAATTTGACTCCAGAAGCCCTGATCCAATTAAATATCCTGCATAGAAGTATTTTACAAATGGAAATTTTAGGTGTTCTCTGTGAAATCTTGTGATTGTCCTCAAAATCTCACCATAAACTCATCCAATCCTAATAGGATTCAACAATGTCTTCTATCACCGTCCAGGCTTCCCTTGACCTTATCTCCACACTGCTTTTCACAATGATATCCCACTACCTTTGCTAAAGTTGTTCTTGCCTAAAATACTTCAGCTGTCACTCTCATTCTACAAGTGCTACTTTAAACAGTCTTTAAGACTTGAATCAAGAATCCCTTTTTCCACAAAGGGTATCCATTTCACTTCACACATTCATTTCTCTCATAGCTCTGAATTTCCATTAGCCTTTTACCAGTACTTCATAAAATGGAAATTAATTGACTTCTAATTCAACTTCATTACTTCACTTTAAACTCCCTGAGAACAAGTACTATGACTTCTTATTCTGGATCCACTAGAGGTGGGGATTTCTAGTAAACACTCAGGAGTCCCTTATTGTTTATCAACACTGTTCATAGCAAAGCCTTTCATAACAATCTTCCATGGTGTATCTCATTCTTAGAGCTGCTTCTGAAACTCTACAGAGAGAAGAAAACGTGAAAAGGGAGTAAATGGTGATACAGGAAATATGACACCCAAACAATGTTCAAAGTAAGATTTTCAAGAAAGAAATAAGCAAAGAGAATTAGTTCTAGCTTTTTTGTCTCTTATGTTTGGGTGTTATGGATTTAATCATGTCCCCAAAACAAATGTTCAGTCTTAACTCCCAGTCTATGGAAGTGAACCCATTTGTAAGTATGATCTTTGACGATGTTATCAGTAAAGCCAAACTGAATCAGGGTGGGCCTTAATCCAATATCCAATATTACTGTAGTCCTTGTAAGAAAAAAAGAAATGTGGACATGGTATTAGGAAACACAGAGATAGTTATGTGACAGAGGCTAAGACTGAATTATGGATTGCTGGTAAGCTATGACCAGAACACAGCAGGCTTCAAAGAAAGCACAGTCCTGCTGACATCTTGATTTTGGACTCTAGCCTCCAAAGCTGTAGATAATAAATTCCTGTTATTTAAGCCATCTAGTCTATGGCACTTTGTTACAGCAGCTCTAGCAAACAAAGACAATGGGGGAAGAAGAATTTTGTGTAGTAGGAAAAGATTCCGCTTGATTCACATAATAACCTACTTTTTCGAAGGTCATTACTCTGATAAGCACAAAGCCTAAAAATTAACTCTTAGAATATATTGGTGTAATGCCTCAGTGGAGTTTCACACAGAAATAATAGTAATGGTAACAGCACATTTATCGGTTTTCCAAAATACTATAAAAAGGGCAGTATCTGAAAACATCTCAGAGCAAGAGACTGAGTTTATATTTTCACAGCTAATCATGACAGTATAAGAATAAGATGCTTACCTTAAGCAATTAGAAACCGATCAAGTATGTGAAATAACATTGGACAACAAGCAATGCAAGACTATGACCAGTGAAAGAAGGAAGATATATGATAAGCCTTATATGAGCCTTAATTTACCACCTAAATGCAGTTTCCAGGCAACATGCAGAACCCAAACAGAGCCCTGCAGTTTCAAGGAGTTGCAAAGACAGATATTAGAGTTCAAGGAAGCCAAGGCAGCTAGAAGTTGTGAGATAGAGGAGGGAGGGAGCAGCAGAGAGAAATAACAGTGGAAATGTACACAAATCTACTCAAGAATTTGTCTCTGAGGACTGATCTGTGCATCTATAAAAGGCCAGGAAAGGAACTGCAGAAAATTTTAAGCTGGGCAATGTTCAGAGCCAATAAAGGGATAAGGAATAGTTCATGTTTCCATCAGAGAGAGAGAGAAAAACGTCCTAACTCACCATCATTGATTAGCTTCAGCAGGATATCATTAAAAAAAAAAAAAAAAAAAAAAAGAGGGTTAAATTTGCCTTGTAAAAAAAAGTTCCATTGGGCCCACATTAAGAAAACTTAAAAAGCAAATCTCAAACAATTTCCAAGTGACTTAACTATGTGAATGTAAAAAGGCCAACATTAAAGTAGTATAAGAAATTACAGCAACTAATAAAATTTACAATGCCCAGCACCCAGTCAAAAATTACTAGGTGAACACAATAACATCAGGCTTTTGCTAATAGGTTAGCATGAAAATGTAATCCATTTTTTCAGACGGATTTTGAGATTTGTGATTCTTTTAAAAATTCATCATAGCAGAGTTATAGAGAAATGCTACATAAATGTTAACACTTTCACTATAGTATGAAGACATTAAATAGTTAATGAGGTCAGTCATGGATTCTATAGAAAATGGGACTACCTAGAATAAAAGTCATGGAAAGAAGAGTTCCTCAAAAAGGACTCTGAGAGAAAGAAGAATCTTTAGAAAACAGTCTGAAAAAAATGAGAAAATATATTCATGTTGCTAAAATTTTTATATTAAAAAGTAGCATGAACTTTTTATGTAGAACAAAAATCTTGGGAAGGCAAAACTGGATAAAACCATAAAAACAGAAATATAATGTTTCAAATGAAAACAAAATTACCAGGTGAACAAAGAAGCAGGAATATATGAGCCATACTCAGAAAAAAAATCAATTAAAAGAAACAGACCCAGAGATTACAGAGATAATATAATTACAAGAAAAGATGTTAAAAGTTATTATAGATATGCTTACTATGTTCATACAGGTAGAGGAAAGTAATAATATGATAATGAGTAATGCAAGAATAATCAAAGACCTAAAAGAAATGTCTAGATGTGAAAAGTTCAATATCTGAAAAGAAAGATGCACTGGAGGGATCATTAGCTGATTAAACACTGTAGAAGAACAAATCAGTGAACTGAAGACATAACTCTAGAAATTGTCTGAAAATCAAAGAGAAACAGAATTTTTAAAAATGACTGCACACTGTCCTGATTTTGTGACAATCAGGGTAGGCTAAACATTCGCTGTATTAGAAACCATGCATGTGTCCCCAGACCTAGTTTTTCTCCCTAGGTCTGGTTTTTAGAAT
>PVKH010010325.1:0-18323 GCA_004027955.1 Chaetophractus vellerosus | reverse complement strand
GCTCTGAAACCCCAAGCTGGACTTCCCCTCTGCAGGGATGCCTTCTTTAGCCTGACTTGCTCTGCCCTGCTAACGGCTTTAGAACTGAATTATTGGGAAAGGAAAGAAAATGAAGTGAAGGGAGAAAGAAAAGTGAAGGGGGAAAGGGAAGGGGAGGGGAGGGAACAGGAGGGGAGAGGAGGGAATGGAAAGGAAAGAGAAATTATCTTTGACCTCACAGAAATTATATACCCACACTCTTTAATTAATGAATTAAAAAGTAATATATGCAAATGGTAAAAATACTTTATTTTAAAAGGTATAAAATGGAATCATGTTTTCCTTAGACTTACACTCCTACCTCTCATCGAAATGTTCTTATATTTCCTTGCACACACAAATGTATAAATGTGCATATGTATACACTTTATTTATACAATTCTGACTGATTTATCTTAATAATATAATTTGGAGAACTTTTATATCAGGAAATAGAGGGTTATCTTAAATTTTTTTTGAAAAGGTAACATTTGTCCACTATTGATGAATATTTAGCTTTTGTTATTGTTATTTTTGTTTCTTGCCATTACAAACAGTTTTCAGTGAAAATCCCTGTTCAAATATCTTGGTGCACTTTTTTAAATTTTTTGAGGTACTGGGGCTGGGGAATGAACCTGGGGACCGCAAAAAATTGGGAAGCCGGCACTCAACCACTGAGACACATTGGCTCCCCTGAGTTTGACTGGGTTTTTTTTTGTTTGTTTGTTTGTTTTTTTAGGAGGCACTGGGAACCAAACCTGGGACCTCCCATGTGGGAAGCAGGAGTTCAACCACTTGAGCCACATCCGTTCTCTGGTGTACTTTTATAACTGTGTCCATAGCATAAATTCCTGGCTTTGGGATTTCTAGGTCAAAGGGCATGGGCATTTTAAATTTAGAAACATGTTACCAAATTGCCCTTAAATTTTGTAATAACTTATGTCAACATCAATTTTCTAACATCTATGTTTGCCAATTCATTAGGTGAATTTCAATTTGACTGTATTTATCTAAGTGAGACTATTATTTCATATCATTAAGTCTTTTTTATCATGAAAACATTTTTTATTCTATTTTTAAAGCTTGCAGAGCTAGAACCCTCATTATTTTTAACATTTTCTTGACTCTTCTGCACAAAGGTTTTCAGATGAACATGACAATAACAGTTATACTTGAAATGTTTAAGATTTTAATAAGGGTCATATTATATTTATAAAGTATTTAGAGAACAGTGACAGCTTTAGAATATTGTTTTATATTAATAGACTTAGCTTTCCATATATATATGAAAAGCCATATATATATGTAATTTCTAGAACTATTATTTCCTATAGTCTTTTCACTAGTAGTAAACCAATTCTGTGAAAGTAGGCTGTGAAATAAACTATGGAATAAACTACTTACTTGAAAATTAAATGTATTTTTTTCTTCCTACCAGTCATGGTTACATACAAACTGTTCAAAAAACAGAGTGCTATTTTAATGCCAACCCCAGTAAGAAATTCTTTGTGGTTCAATTTGCCTAAAGTATTTGATATGCAACAAGGACTTACCACTTTTATGTTCCTTCCTCACACTCCTACAACATCCAAAAATGTTTGACTTTTGAGTCTTCTTTATGAGATAAGCTTCAAGAAGCATTTCCAGGTTTGAATATCATCACAGAAATTATCCATAGTACGGAGGTCATTTTCTAGTTTGGATAAAGTTTGGGTAGGGTAGGGGTTGGGAGATGAAGTAGAAAAATGGGAACATAAATTTTAAAAAGAAAAACTTACTTTATCCAAAGTTTATCTATTTTTCATCTACTTCAGGTGAATAAGAAAAATGAAGAAAGTGGCAAAAGATAAAAAGGTGGGATATCTAACATTGTACACCTTCCTGTGCTTCCACTTACATATACTTCTTGACAACCTTGTTATTTTACGGATGACAAAATATAGGTCCAGAATGCTAGAGTAAATTTCCCAAGATTAAAATTGCAGACTTTGTCGAAAAGACGTGGGACTTGAACTCGGGTCTAGACTGAAGTAAAAGCCAGTGCTCTATTCATAATACAACAATGCCCCTCAGAAAGCAGGGATTGCAAATGGGAAGAATACCAGGTAAAAGATGGCAGGCTATAGACCGGAGTAATAAATGAAACATAAATGATATGCCTAAAAGAGATGAAATAAATTTCAAAAATGCCATCTTTCCCACTTACACACCTGTAGGCAGTTATATCCAGCATATGACATTCCATGGCTCAAATGCCACAAACACCATTGTTCCTACATCAGACACTTGCTTTTTTATGCCCATTCGTGCTGCCTCCCTATGCCATGTGGTACATGGTTCTCTCTGACAGATTTCGTTGGCAAGGGAATTAAAAGACTGAATATTTCTCTTTATAAAATAAGGACTCAATGTTAGCCATGTTTTCCTTCCTATATAAGGCCAAAGTTCAGAATTTACCAATAGAAAGATTCTACCCACTCTCCTTCCCTAATCCACCTCCACTAATTTAACTTTGCCCCCAGCACCATGACCTTCCAAGTACACCCCACCCTCATTTTTGTCAGGCTATAATCAGTGAGCTTCTAGAAAACAGGGAACATAGAAACTTAGTTAGGAGGCCCCTAGAGGTGAAATGGATCATGTCCTCACGGTACCTGGTCAATGCAGTCAGAATCAATGTCTAAAATCCCACGGGCAGCTTGTCTAGGGAAGACACGACTTCTCCACAGGTACCATGACTTTCACTGCTTACAACACAAAGTGCACAATTCAACCCTCAATACTTCAGGCAATTGAATCTACATCCTCTACTTTTACTCTTGCTAAAATGAATTCTCAATATTCTTGGCAGTTCTGGTTCCCAAATTAAACTCCAATGCAGGTGCTTCTGATTGGAGCCTGGGTTCATGCCTGCATCCTACCTTCAAGAGTACAAGAAAGCAGATATCTGATGTCTATGTGGGGGAAAATGTCAAACATCCACTGTATCTGTCAAAGTCCCGATTACAGCATGACTTCCTAAATTGAATGCATCATTCCAGATGGCTCAGGACCAATGCAGTATACAATGCGATTAGCCATCTTGATCCGCACAGAATAGTTATATTAAAGCACAAGCGAAGATTATATGAGCATTTTTCAGATCCACATCAAAGGGTTGATTCATAATTAAGCTTGCAGTTAACTGTAATCATAAAACTTCTTCACCTTTCACTGTTGTGTAGCCATGTGTTCTCTAGCCTATATTTGTACAATTGTGTTTTGTTTTTTTTAACCCAAACACAGAGCTTTATATTTAACCCCATTAAATTTCACTTTGTTATTTTTGGCCCATCTTTCCAACTTGTTGCAATTCTTTTGAATACTGTTTCTGTCTTCCAATATAGTAACTCTTGATCCACAGTTTTGTGTCATACACAAATTGGATAAACGTGCTTTTTTATGTCTTCATCCAAATCCCTGACAAAAATGTTGAAAAGAACAGCAAGAGGTGTAAAGAACTGCGGAATGCCACAGAATATTTTCATCCAGGGTGGCATCTAACCATTAATTAATTAGTTAAACCATACTGACTAAATTTAATTTATCTAGAGTTATATTAAACACATGTTCATTCTTTTAGTTTACATCATGATGATGATAATGAAGAAAAGGAATAGCCAAAGGTATTTAAAGGAAAATTTCTTTACAATCTGAACATTACATCAGGAAGTGGGATGTAATTAAGAATCAAGGACAACACATGTTTGGACAGCATACTTTTAGCAAAAAAATAAAATTTAAAAAACATATCTCACTATCACTTGTATATTGAAATCACTGTTAATATAGTATCCCTATGCATCTGAAAGTAGTTTAGAGCAGAGATCAGTAAACCGTCTCTGTAAAGGATCAGTTAGTAAATATTTTACCCTTTGCAGGACATCTTGCCTGTTGTAAATACTCAACCCTGCCCTTGCAGCTTAAATGCAGCATTTATTTAATGCTTTAGAACTTCAGTGCACCAGGTCCTTGAGAGCAAGGACTATTTTGCTCCCTTTTGAACCTCAATAGCTAACAATGTTCCTGGAACTTGCCAGTTGCTCCATAACTGTTTCAGGTCATAAATAAAGACCTTATACTTTTTTGTTCAATCTCAGATTCATTATTTTGATGATCAATTAATGACTACACTGAATACGTATGGAAGTGCTGTTTAACAGAGACTCAGCATTCACAGGTGTGGTAGATACCCAGACTTGTTCTCCCAGCTGCTGGGAGCACTGCTGGCAGAGAGCCCTTGGCTGAAAACTCCCTCAGGGATTACTTAGACTGAAGAGAGCCAACTCACCCAGTCATATCTTCTTTCCAGGATGCCCTGTATCCGGTGACTAATTGACACGCGGTTTAAGGTCCAGCCCCTTTTTCTAACTCAGGACAACTCTGAAAGTCATTTCAGCTTTACAGCTTTCCTAGATGAGACCTTCATCGAGACCATATCATGGCTTAACTCTCAGGCTTCTCAGTCCATCTTCTTCCCCTCTCTTCCACACCCCTCTGCTCTCCTCAGGTCCCCACCTCTCCCCTTCCTTTCCCTTCCCTTTATTTTCTTTCCCTTCCATAGGTGCTGTTGTTTCTGAAGTTCTCCCTGAAAATTAACTCCTGCACTATAATCTCCATCACAGAGTCTTCTTCCCAGTGAAAGAAACCTGCAACAATCAGAATAAAATCTTTTACTCTAAGTATGACAACAGTGGTAATGTCCTGATACCCATTTGGGTTTACCTGCCTTTAACTGATCTTACATAAGGGGTAACGTTTTGAGTATGATTTTGAACAAGTCTTCTTATTAGAAGGACTGTTATAAGAAGGACTCTTATTAGAATGACTCTTTTTGTCTTCCCAAATCAGTATAGTTTACCAATTCCAGTTGAGCACAAGTAACCACACCAGTGAGTCACAATTACATCATTTCATGTGAATGTTCTCACAATTCTTGAGTAGGCACTGTTAAGGAAATCACAGACACCTGTGAAACTGCCATGGCCATCATCCAGACCTCATCTACCCCACCTCTTTCTCTGGGAAGTCATAAACACACATTAAGTGGCCATTCTCAGGCCTTCTGCTTCCCCCTCACCTCCTTTTCCATTGTGTGCCATTCAACAGCCTTGAGAAGATTACTTGGGAAGTCTACTGCAACAGACCAGCCAGACCTTAAACCCAGAAACCTGGTACAGGCAGCCCCAGATGAGTATCAGAACAAGAATTCTCAGTGGCAGTGCCCCCTCCCCCAAGGTGGATAAAAACCACACTCAAACAGTATAGAATTGTCTCTCTTCTCTGACGCAAAGTGAAGTGAGGCGTGGAGCTGGAGTTGCCATCTATTGACCCAGATCCAGAACGGTTTTCAGCCACATTGGGAAACTGTAATGGGAATTCTTCCTCTGCTCTTTTGTACTACTTGTGTTGTGTAAGTGACAAGGAGATTATTTGTCCTTTCTAGACAACTTTTCTGTGCAAATAATAAAGGGATCATTTGCTGAAAGTTTCTGTTGTGCCCTGAACTTATGTAGCAACTCACAATACAGGCACCACCTGCCTACTGGTGTTGAGGGAAACTGAAACCTTGCCTCACCAATCTTGAAAGTTCTAAATCTCCACCAGAAGAGACAATAAATAAATCTTCACCAACCTTATACTTTGGAAAGGGCCTCTGTGGAATGTTGGGGAACATAAGAAATAAATATAAACTCAACTTTCTGTTCCACATGGGATTATAACTCAGTTTTAGAGATGACACAAATGAAAAGGAAACTAATGCTTCTTAAAAATTTGAAAGTGCCTAGTTGTGTGGAATAAAATAATCTGGTAAGGGGACAATGAAGGTAATTTTAAAGGAAGCATTTTTTTCCCAAATTATTTCCCCCCACATGATTTAAAAGTCATTTATAAAATTACTTTGAGGGTGGCTGAAAGATGAAAGAGGATAAAAAGAAGAGAATTGAGAGAATGGAAGGGAATTAACTTTTATTTTGCACTGCAATTGCCAAGGTCCCTGCAAAGCACTGTTAATCATTTAATCATTAATTCTTTGTAAGATGGGTTTGGTTGTTCCCCATTTTACAGATGAAACAACAAATGTACAGGGAGATAAAAATATTTACTTAATGTCACACAAGTATTCAGTGAGGGCTGTCTCTAAGCCAATTCATTCTGACTCTAAACTTTTTTTTCAATTTACATTACATTGAAAACACATGAAATTTGCAGATAGACAAAAAAAGAATAGTTTGTATACTTTGTAATTTTAATTGTAACTCAGTGAAGATGCTTGATCAATATTTTAAAATTTAGCATCAAAGGAAGAAACCTGATAAACACAGTTCTAAGTCTATCTTCAGAGCTTTCCCTACAGACAAAGTACCATGTGTACTTTTATTTGGATTGTGTTAACCTTAAAGATTCTGAATTTTTACACAGACAAGTTTTGAATTCATCCAACATACTCCATTTATATTTTGGTACTAAAATAGTCCCCATTCTGTGAAGGTTCTAAAAAAATTGTGAAATACATTCTTTAGCAATTAGGAACTTGTAAACTGCAAGTGTTTTGCATTTTCAAAGATTATTTCCTAAATGTTGGTGCTATATTCAATGAAGATTGCAATTATAACTAGACCTTGGAAGAATGGATAGAATGTGGATCAGATTGAGAAGAGTACTTCAAGAAATTGGTAGTGAGCTAGTGCCAAGTATATGTACTTGGTTGCTAAATTGGAAGTTTTAATGTAGGCACTGCAAAAAAAAAAAAAAAAAGATGCTAGACTATAAGCAGTTTACAAAAGTCTAATCAAAAACTTGTTACACAACCTTAAAAAAAAATCTCATGCACGTTAAGGCATTTGAAGAGAGGAAAGTTGATGAAGAGGCTTTCTTTAGAAAGAACTGTGTATTGAGTACTACGTTCTAAACGGGTGAAGTGAGAGGTAGTTCCCCCTTCATGTCAAGACAAAAGAAGGCTTTCAGTGGGACCTCTCAGGAGAGCTTCCTGGGTCTCTTGCAGTTAGAGACATTGCTATCTGATGCCTGCCAGGATAATCTAAAAACAGGAAGGCCAGCCACCTACCTATGGCAGTGCAAGAAGTATGCTACCTGGGTTATGATTGGGCTGCATGTTCAGTTTGTTTAGGCAAAGAATGCTTGAGTGCTTCCTGAGGACCAGATGCCTTCCATAATTATAGGCCGTCTCTTAGTGCTTGTCCAATAGGGCCACCTAGAGGGGAAGCTGAAGGTAGAGAGTGAGTTCTGAGGGACTGAGAATTGTGAAGTAATATAGTCATAAGGCCTGCAGGTGAGATCACCAGTAACTGGGTAGTTCATTCGTATTACCTTGTGTGTGGTTAAAGCCATGTTAAAGCCAGACACAATTCAAGAGGGAGAACCTGAAAGAGTTCACAGTTCCCTGGGGCAGGGGGCACAGCATGCTAGCAAGGACGCCTGGGGCAAACAGCAGTGTTAGTCAAGAGGCAGTGTGTGTGTGTATATCTGTAAGGGTGGAGGTGGGGGTGGGGACTGTGGGCAAGTGCCCTTATTGTGGTTTCACAAGAAGCATTGAAGGATGAGGCAGGGGTACACTAATGTGGGATTGGATGGCTACATTTGATAGTGGCACCACTGCAAGTTGAGGTTGTTTGCTTGTAAGCAGGCTAGGGTCAGAATCATCTAGGGGTAACCGATATATAGGTGGAGATTGGCTGCCTGGGAGCATCTATAAATGTTAAAGCATTAATTTACAGAAGCTAGAAAACATGGTTAATACATAGGGGTCTTTGTAGAACCCATGAAAATGTTCTATGAGAAAAGGGGTCTTCTTTAAATATCCTTCATACCTCTTCTCAATCACAGCCCAGAAGGGAGCCAAAAAAGCAACCAGGAGTGGAGAAAGGGATGTGCAAAAAAGAGAGAAGCCAGTTACCATCATCCCCACTCTTCTTTCCCCATCTCCTGTTGTATACAGTTAGCTAGCAGAAGACCCTAACTGGGAGGGGCAAAGCAGTCTTGGTTTTCATGGAGATTGAGCGTGGATATTCATACTGCTGAATTTATACCATGTCCACATGTAAAAAGGACTGTAGGACTGTAGATCCTCCCTAGGTTTACATCCAAGGGTGATCCCTCCATAAAATAGTTTCAAAGATTGATTGGAAACAAAAATAAGGATGCTTTTAGGTTATATCTCATGAGTCCTTCTTGGTCATTGTACCAGTTATATATATTTGTATGATCACCATAATTTCATTAGCTCAGAAGGAACATTTGGTTAGGTAAGTTGGAAGAGGGAAAATAAGTTTAGTAGAGGACCATAAATGTCAGAGAATCATCAAATGTTTTTGATTTGGGGCATGACAGACAATATGGATATTATGACAACAACTAATACTCTTTTTAGTAGTGACATGCATTGATTCCAGGTGGAAGCTTGGTGATGCAGAAGGCAATAGAAAACACTGAAAATGGGTAAATACAAGGTCAACATAAAAAAGCAACTATAATTCTTTATACTGACTTCCTTTTTAAAAATTGAATTTTATAATTGATACTACTTATAATAGAATATAAATATCAATACCTAGGAATAATGCCTAAGAAAAGATGCACAAAGCCCCCATTCGGAGAACTACATTAGAAAGACATTTAAAAAGACAATAATGGAAAGGATAGGTGAACAGACCAAATGAATAAAATAGACATCAAGAAGAAACTCACATATATAGAACTCCCTGATTTATTGCTTTATTGCAACTACAGTGCAATATGGAAAAATGGTCTTTATAATAAATGGGACTGGGTCAATTGGATATCTGCATGGAAAAAAATACCAACCTCACATTATGCACAAATATCAACTCTAGACTTATAATCATAGACTTATAATGGAAAGTAAATCAATAAAATTAATAGAAGATGGCAAAGGAGAACATCTTTGTGGCCTTGGGGTAGACAAAGTTTTCATAGACTGGACACCAAATGCACTAAACATAAAATTTTAAAAATTGATAAAGTGGAATACATCAAATAATATATCTTTTATTCATCAAAAAAACTATCAGAGAGTGGAAATGCAAGCAAAATAATGGGAGTTTATATTTGCTATACATGCATCCAACAAGGAATTCACATCTAAAATATAAAATGAGAACAAATACAGACAATCCGGTTTTTAAAACTGTGCAAATGACTTGCAGAGACACTTCACAAAATAACTATAAAAGTTGCTGATAAACATACATAAAATTGCTCAAGTTCATTACTCACCAGAACCCAAAAATTAAAACTAAAATGAGTTATTAAAGTATACATACCAGATATAGCTGAATATCTTTTTTAGAAATCTGATGTTATAAAGTGTCTGCTGGGATGTGGTATAAATGAAACACATACATTGTTTGGTGGGAATGTAAATACATACTGCCACTTTTGAAACTTTGGCAATATCTAATAAGGCTGAGTGTTTTCCTGCTCTCTGACCCAGCAATTTGACAACTAGATATATCTAGCAGAAATCCATCCAAATGTACATCAAATTACGTGTTTAGAAATGTTCACAGAAGTACAGTTTGGAAAATGCAATAGCTGAAAACATTTCAAATCTGATTTAGGAGAATGAATAAGTAAATTGCAGTTTATTTACTCAGTGGAATTCTGTAAGACAATTGAAAAACAGGAAAATTTACACAAAAGAACATAAACAAATCTCACAAAGATAATTTTGAGTGAAAGAAGCCAGGCACAAAACTATGTTTTATGATTCCATTTCTATAAAGTACAAAATTAGGCAAAACGTATCTGTGGGGATATGGGCTACATAAAAACTTACCCTAAAACTCAGCAGCTTAAAACAAACAAACATTTATAATCTCACCCATTTTCTGGGGGTAAGGAATCTGGGAGTTATTTAGCTGGGTGGCTCTTGTTGAGAGTCTCTTGTCAGTGCAGTCAAGCTATCCACCAGCTCAACAGCCTGTGAAGATTGCAAGCTCACGCAGGTGGCTGCTGGCAAGAGGCGTCAGTTCCTCGCCATGTTGTCCACTCCATAGGGCTGTTCACGACATGGCTTTTCCTCGTGGCTTTCCTCGTACACTCATGTATGCAAGAGAGAACACCCAAGATAGAAGCCTTTTTATAACCGAATCTCAGCAGTGGCACGCTATCAGTTATGCTTTATGCTATTGATCATACAAAGCCACCCAGGTACAATGTAGCTGGGAACTGCACAAGGTGTGAATACCAGTAGGCAGGGGTCAGTTGGGCAATCTTGGGGGCTGCCCACCACTGGTTTATTCCATCTTCAGCTCTCCGCATCTTTCTTTGCTTGTATCTGTACTCTCCACCGCATTAATGAATGTTTCTTATTGGCAATGGCAGGAAGTGCCCAGGGGGCTGCTGCTGTTGTTCTGAGGAAGACAATTCTTTTTGTGTGAGAGTCTCTGGCCCTAGGCGTTTATCATCCCTGGCCTGGGTGGGGATTGGAGAGTAACACCTCTGGTTGAGAACAACCTCTCTGGAGCAGCGGATAGCGAACTTTTTATGTAAAGGATCAGATAAGGAAAATTTTTTTGACTTTTTGTACCGTATGGTTTCTGTTGCGAATAATCAACTCTGCCTTTATAAGGGCAAAAGCAGCTGTCAACAATATGTAAGCCAATGGGTATGGTTGGGTTTCAATAACACTTTATTTATATAAACAGAAGGCAGGTGGGCCAGATTCAAGTGGGTCAGATTTGTCGCATGTTGAGGAACCTCTGCTATAGAGGAAGATCAGTTTTGTTCAATCTATGTTGCTTTCTGCAGGTCAGCCTGTCCGTGCCTCTTTATTTTATAAGCTTTGGCTTACACCAACAGTACTTTTAGACATTCCTCAAATTTATGGTTCCATTTTATTACTCTATTCTAAATTTCAACCAGTTGTGTCTGGTGATGTCATTAAAACAGAATCGTTGCAACTAAATTAGCATAAAAAGATGAAGTAATTTTAAAAGAACTCAAACATCACACCAAGGACAGAAATCATTTTCTACTTGATTGTCACAAGTGTAGTCTTCAATAAGAAAAAAATAATGTGTATTATGCCTCTTGCAGACCTACTGCTGGTAAACATAAGCCCTGTATTCCCAGTCCTTCCATCTGTATTGTGCAGCATGGATCAAGTACAGAATTGCCTAGAGAAATCAAAGTAAAATAGAAGACATTTGAGTCATGGCAATAGTGCATCTCCTTTCCCCAAGAGAAGGCAAGGAAAGGTGTCTTACATTCAGATTTTCTAGATGGGAATTCACTTTAGCTTTATATTCTTGTGAGAGTTTGGCACAAGATTTTAACATCATAACAACTTTATCCCTTGACTTGAAGAATATAAGTCCCATGGGTTTATTATAAGTAGCATTGTCCTTGGAAGAAAATCTTCCATTCCAATATGAACAAAGCATATAGTAATGCAATAAAGCCGTTTGGGGAAACAGATCATAGTCAGGTGCTTTTTCCTTTACCTTAGTTAGAAAGTGAGACTGTTGGAAAGAGAGTAAGACTCAGTTGGGTACTGAGATGCTTGTTTTCCTCTCATCCTACCATGACTTATTAGTGGGCTCCTGTGAAATTACTTTAACTTTTCCTATCTGAGGTGATGGCTTTGCAAGTGCATTGTCTTTTAAACAAAAGTGTCAAGAGGCATTATTACCTGTTTTTTAAAGGAATCCTTTGTGATCTTGGAAAGCATCATTTATAAAATTTATCTACTTAGATGATTTCTCTTCCCTGTAAAGGTTTTGATTGGCCATTGTAGGTAATAAGTGGACAAAATACATAGTTTTCATTTCATGGACTATTTATTTACAAGAAGAAAATGGACAAGTGAACAATCGTTAATATAGAGGCTAGATGGATTTTCTTTTGGCTGCAAACTCTTGCTCTTTATGGGTTCATGATTCCTAAGGAATTTGACTGAGGTACAAATCTTGTTTCTTGAAACTCTTTATATAGTCTTGATGTACACATATGTAAAACATCATAAGAAAACTTCTCATTTTGGAGTTGGGAACAAAGGAAAATTACCAGAATTGTAGATGAGACAGGGTTTCCCATTGGTGAGTGCTGGACTACAAAACCAAGCCTGTATTTTTTCTGCTCTTCAAGCACCTGAACATTTTTGGAAGACCTCCCATCCTAACCAACCAGACTAGCTTTTCTAATGTTATCACATCGTCAAGCGTTATGTCTATGAATGGAAAAAGCTTGAATCCACATACCAGCTTATATACCACACCTGACAGCTCTCTAGATCCTGAGTCTGGTTGCACCTGTTGATGTCTGGGAACCAGTAAATTGAGAGCAGTTCTTCTTTAACTATCACAGGTTTGTAGAAACCACTCAAAATGTGTGGCAGGTATCAGGAAATGGGGATGGAGCTTAAGTGATATGGGTTTCTAAGGAAAAGAGTTGTATAAATGCAAAGCTTAAAATTTTTATTATGGAAACACATTCTCTCATTAGCCTCTACTCCCATGCCAACAAATATCCTCTCCAAAGCTCCTTTTGTCTTTGACCACTTTGCATGCAGTTGTTGGCAGTCTCCTAGGAAAACACTTGGTACTGTACATATTGCTTGAAAATATTTCAATATGAATTGGGCCTTTCAGCTGGTAAGCACAGAAAAAACAAAGCACAAACACAAACCAACATTCCAAACCAAAAATAATAACCAAAGCAAAAGTGAAAATCTCAAGATAGACTTGGCAAACCAAATAGGAGCTTAAATCTCCTATGCTATAATAATACCCATTGAAACAGTCTAGTTTTAGTTCGAACATGGTCATTTTTCTAAAATACATAATATCTCTAAACCATGAAGAAAAAATCAGTAGAGAACGGGCACAATTACACTTTTCCTCCCACTCACCTATAAGAAATACTTATCAAGTTGGCCTACATGTGAAATTTGACTATAAGAGTTGATGCTATATTAGCCAATATTTTGTAGTGAAATTAAGGATGCAGTTTAAGTTTGCATTATTGTGTTTATAATTTATATTTATTATTTTCCACTAAAAGAAAGAATGTATATTACTAGCTATTTGATCTTGATTCTCATAATAAATTAGGTGGTTCCTTTATACCCCTTAAAGGCAGATGGAATAAATGATTTGACAGGTGACTGATAACACATCCTCTTCTGAAATATGTTAGCTTTTAACTTATTCTAAAGTACTAGTTATATATAATTTTGAGGATAGAAAACACTAAACATTAATGGAATAATATTACACAGCAAAAATGGGATAGCCGTTTTACTTATTTTCTTTATCTATTTTTATATTTAGGATAGAATTTGACTCTAAGCAGTTGATTGCTATAATCTAGCCTCTCATTTTCCGTCTGTATTCTGCAACTCACTCTCAAGCATTTCTTCAAGTGTAATCAACTTAACATTAATTTGCAGTGTAAGTCGAAAGGAAGAAGTGTATTTAATTCATATTATAACTAAGCAATGTAGAATCTAGCCACATGTTATACTATTATTTTCTGTTGGAAATTTTTTCCTTAAGTTTCAGATGGAGATATAGGATGAAAAATATGTTATCCCTATCCAGCACATGTATTCATTCATTCATTCATTCACTCACTCACTCATTTATCACATACTGAATATTTACTACACATTAAAAATGTGCCACACTCATTCTTTGTTTAAAGCTTTGACTAATTAGCCTAAGGAAAATGAGGAATTCTTAAACTCTATTTTCCTTTTAGTAATATAGGAGCAGATAATCTCTAAGGCCCATTGGTCTAAGATCCTGAATCGGTATGATTCATTACAATGAAACATTTTCCTAGTAAATCCTCTTTACCCTAATTAACCTTGTTGGAACTGATGCTTGCAGAACGGGTAGTTTTTATTCTCATAACCATGTTATTGTGATAACCTAACAGCTTTTACACCCTCTATCTAAGGTATTCTTGACTCCCTTATCCTCTTTGATGTCACATTTTCAGTTTTCTTCTTTAATAGTAGCAGCAGCAAAAGCATCAAAATTAACATGGTGTGTCTAGTGCCACTGTTATTTGTAGTAGATTGTTTCAAGTATATATCAAAGACCTCATCCTTACAAACAAGTTGCATGAATTATGAAATGAGAAACCTGGTAAATGTAAATGAACCAAGAGAATGCAAGCGTTTGTTCCTACTACAATGACCACATTATTTATTACCCAAAGGTATTTAAGAGTGAACAGGGTACTTTTAATAATTGTGCTAGGACAATGTGTATCAAGGAGGACCTGGACAAACTGTATATGGATACCTTGTTCATACATATACACTGTTACACAAATGCAGATGTTTGATACATGCCGATGTCAAACTAATGTGTGGAGTAATAAAATCCAATTGCTTTGAATGGGATGGCATTTCAATAGTGAGGGGGCTGAAAAAGGCTCTAAAATTAAATATGTACTTTTAATGTATTTGAGGTTAAGGAGTATGTTCTGTACAATAGATATCATTTATAACAACTAGTACTGTATGCAAGTGATGGGCCTTATTTTAATTAAATAAATGAACGGATCCAGCTCTTCTCATCCTGCCTCCACTGGATGATGGAGGCATCAAAGATACCCCTTTTACTTGGAAGCTGATATCCTCATTGAGCACCCCAGCTTCTGTTATCAGAACCCCTACCATTTCTTCCCTTGTCTTAGGGCACCATTGAATTGCTTTGTATGAGTCCTAGTAATTATGACATCATAATGGAGGTTAGGTGAAATTAATATTAACATTTTAATTCTCACTCTAGCTAAGCATGTTTTGACAGCCTTAAAGACACATTTAGGTCTCCTGCATACACTGTAATTTAAGCTAAAGTTGAATAAATTTAAAGAGATGAGATTCACATCCTTAATTTTGGGGGGTCAAAGACTAGAACTCAAACCATCTAGGATATACTTAAGTATTCCTTCATCATAACCAATCCAAGTTCTTCATTCAGAGTATCAGTTAAGTTAGAATTATTCTCTGTATAGATAACATTCCCTAGGTTTCTGTTCATAGGATGTTTGATTGCATGAAGAGAATTTTGATCCAAATTCTAAAGGTTCAAAGCATTTCACATCCTGGGAGCCCCAGAAGATAATGTGTAATCATAAGACTTTAAAGGGAACCAAATTAAACATGGACCTTTCTATCACTAACGATGCATTTTTTTTAATTGCATCTGAAAATACTTTCCTTGAGTGTAATTCTTGTTACAAACCCCACATTTGGTACAATTGTCTTTGGTTTATATTACTTCTTGACAAAAATAGTTTACTTTAAAATATTATACTTGTAAAATTATCTTCTGTTTATAGCCTTTGAACAACCAGGACCAGAAATATTTTAAACTATATTTGTACACGGGGTGGAAAAAGTAGATGATAGGATCTCATTTCAGGAAAACAAGTAAACTAGATTTTCACGTTAAGAGATTTCTTATGGCGGATTTATTCTTTAGCTTGTTATGATTTCATTTTTATAGAAGCAGCTGTACTTGTTATCACACTCTGCCACATCATCAGTCATCTAGCTACTGCAGA
Organism: Chaetophractus vellerosus; assembly: GCA_004027955.1. Classification (NCBI taxonomy): domain Eukaryota; kingdom Metazoa; phylum Chordata; class Mammalia; order Cingulata; family Chlamyphoridae; genus Chaetophractus; species Chaetophractus vellerosus. The sequence goes on along the minus strand of PVKH010010325.1, from coordinate 2,699 downwards.
GAATTCCCTCAGGCAGAACAGGACATTCATGAGTTTATATTACTGCCATAAATTTTTTGGCTGTAAGTTTTTATACAAATAATCCCATGTCTCTTGTATACATTGCACCAATTGGTTAATAACATGATCTCTACCAGGGGATTTCTGGAATGTTTCTATCTTTTAAAAACAATGACCCAGAGTACAATTTTACATACACTAAAAATTGTCCAAATTAAACTGGGCAATCTGAAGACATCTATTTGATGAGAAAATCTGTTTTTCCTTAATTTCACTATTTAACTTGGCGAGCCCTTTCTGTTAGGTAGATGACATTAAGCCACATATTTACAAGAGGAGTATAATAAGGTTTATTATGATTTAAAATATTAAAAATATGGATTGTCCTTTTAATGAGAGTGGTGAGTTCTGGCTGTGAACCTCTTTTCACTGTTTCTCCACTGGTTTTCTGAGTTGAATAATCTCCATTAAGAAGCCCAGCTTTCCCGTGTGGCCACCTACTAAGCAGTTGCCAGGATTTCTGGCTATCGCTGCTTTCCTCTCACAATAAATGTGGAAAGAGTGATTAAGCACATCAGTTGGTCCGCCAACTAATGCCTAAATATACTGATCTGATCTTTTTCTTTTATGTCCATATCTTGGTGACAAATAACTTAATAGAAATTTAAATATCATCCCACAACTCTGAAAATTAAAAGCAATTCTTCACTGGGTCTCCCTTCATCCTCTAGATAGTCTCCAACTTTCTTGTGAGCTCCATCTCTAATTGTACTAAACCAGGGACTGGGTCTCAGATTTTAACTATAAGGTTAATACCATCTGAAGAAACACTGGGAATTTTTCAAAAGAGAAAAGAGAAACATGAAACATATTAATTTAGATTTGGGGAAGAGAGAGGTTGGAATTTAGTATTTATCATAATTCATAGTGATTGGGTTTAACATCATTATTCCAAATCTAGTCTCCATTTTCCAAAATAGCAGTTGTAGTCAACTAAATTGAAACTTCAAGTTGCTCCAGTTACCATCCACAGTACTATATTCTTCTGATGAAGTATCAACATCAGCTTAAATTTACCTGTGGGGCAATCGGCCACAACTAAATTAAAGTTTAAGATATTCCTGGTATTGAAAAAAAAATGAGGTCACTCCAATAAAGATGTCCTCATGGCAAGTGGATTGTTAAGTTACAGATCCATGTATATAGTAGGATCCCATTTGTAGGGAAATATCCATATGTTTGTATATGAGTATAATATTTAAGGATGCCTGCAAAACAGTTAACCATGGTTATTTCTGGGCTGGAAGGTTAGAGAGTGAGAATACCACAAATTTTTGAATCTTTGATCTATACAAATAATAATGTGGTTGTTTCCCAGCTGACTTCTAAAATTTAAATGAGGTAAAGAAACATTTTAGGGATATATATATATTTTTAAAAGCTTTGATGAACCATAGATCATTTGATATTTGCAATATTTTAATGACACAGATTTTCCAACTTACTAACTTATCTGAAAATATAGAATAATATTTAGCTGTGTTTTAAATTGTAAATTTTAGTCAAGATTAAAATAATAAGTATTTTTCTTTAAAGTAGCATTATTGAAAGTCACAAGTAGGCCAAATAAACCCGATATTTTTTGGGGAATGATAAAATGATTTTATTTATTTATTTTTTTTTTTATTTTTATTATTTATTACATATCCCCCCCCCCTTCTGCTTGCTCTTGCTTGCTGTGTGTCCATTCTTCTGTGTTTTTCTATGTCTGCTTCTTGTCTCCCCCCGTCCCTGCGGCGACGCGCCGAGTCGGCCCTCCACGGCGGTGGCTCGTTCCGTTCCAGGGTGGCTCCATTCCGTTTCCACGGGCGGCTCCGCTCCATGCTTTGCGGGCAGCAGTCCTCCATGTTTTTGCGGGCTGCCGGCTTCCGCTTTCGCGGGCAGCAGCTCCGCTTTTCACGGGTGACCTTGCCATGCCCGTGGGGGCTCAGCCCTGCCCGTGGCGGCTTTTTGCCGTGCCCACGGCGGCTCTGCCCCGTCCACGGCGGCTTGCCTTTCTCAAGGCCGTCTGCCCGCTCGGAGAGGTCCCCGGGAACCGAACCCGGGGCCTCCCATGTGGTACACCGGCGAGCTCTTTATCCACTGAGCTATCTAGCCGGGCCCTGATTTTAAAGTCAAAAGGATATACCTTTTTAAAATTTGACTTTGAGATTTCAAAATCCATTGGCCCTCTGTTATATATATAAACATCTATTAAATGAAGTGACAAGAATCAAGATAAAATATATATGAACTGTTATCTACCACTGTTATCTAAGTCTATGCTGGAATCAGGGGTGATAAATTACACATTGTATTTTAGGATTATGCCTTTTTAAAAAAATTGTAAGTGATGACATTTTAGAATTATAAGTAAAAATTTTTTCTATGAAGCACTGGAACCATTTCAGGGAGATGTGGAGTTTTGTGCCTAAACTCAAAAGTGGGAAGCACAGATAGCACATGTCTATAACATGCCACCTCTCAGTTATTGAGTGCTCTTTGCAAATTTAGTGGCTTTATAAGGAATGATCCTTGTTATCCAAGCCCTCTAGAATTTTCATTTCTGGAATCATCTACGTCTGGTTGTCAGGCATTGATAATCCAGGCCAGAAGGAGAATGGGCAACACAAACTTGCTCTGGGCAAAACTGGGGAGAT
>PVKH010010324.1:0-18333 GCA_004027955.1 Chaetophractus vellerosus | reverse complement strand
GAACATTCCAAAAAGAATTAATACCTATCCTGCTTAGACTCTTAAAAAAATTTAAGTGGAAGAAACACTTTCTAACTCATTGTTTTTTTTTGTTTAATACTTTTTAAATTTAAAAAATTAGATTATATAAATGTTAAAAATATAGGGGATTCCCGTATGCCCCACTCCCTATCCCTTCCACACATTAACAACATCCTTCATTAGTGTGGTACATTTGTTACAATTGATGAACACATATTGGAGCATCCTAACTCATTGTTGAGGTTAACATCACCTTAATACCAAAGCCAGATAAAGACACCACAAGAAAAGAAAATTACAGACCAATATCTTTTATATGATGCAGAAATCCTCAACAAAATACTAGCAAATGGAATCCAACAGCACATTAAAAGAACATTATGATTGTATTAGTCAGTCAAAGAGGTGCTGATGCAAGATACCAGGAATCTTTTGGCTTTTATAAAGGGTTTTTATTTGGGGTGGTAGGTTACAGTTACCAGGCCATAAAGTATAAGTTATTTCCCTCATCAAAGTCTGCTGTCATATGTTGGAGCAAGATGGCTGCCAATGTTCAGCCTTCCTCTTACTTTTAAGGCTCCGTGGTCCCAGCTTCTTCCAATATTAGCTGTAGGCCATCAGGCTATCTCCCTGGGGCTCAATTCTCTCCAGGCTCAGGCTTGCGTCTCTCCACAAAGTCAGCTGTAGACTATCAGGCGAACAGCTCTTCTCTCTTCCTCTGGCCTCTGCTGTGTCTGTGGAGCTGTCTCTATCCCTCTGTGTTCTGCTCCTGTGTGTTTTCTTCCTGGGCTCAAAAAACTCCAAACTCCCTTCTCTGTGGTGCCGCTTCTCTGTGAGTTCCTGCCCACCAAGGGGGCGGGGATGCAATGTCCTACTGACGTGGCCCAATCAAAGCCCTAATCATTATTTAACCAAGTAAAAGCGAAACCTCTGAATCCAATATAATCTAATATGCCCAGAGGGACAGACCATTTTACAAAATAATCCAATATCTATTTTTTGAGTTCATAAACAATATCAAACTGCCACAATGATCAAGTGGGATTTCTCCCAGGTATGCAAGGGTGGTTCGACAGAAGAAAATCAATTAATGTAAAATACCACATTAATAGAAAATAAAGGGGAAAAAAACATCATCAAGTCAATCAATGCAGAAAAGGCAGTTGATAAAATCCTATACCCTTCTTGGTGAAAACACTTAGAAAACTAAGACTAGCAGAAAACTACCTCAACCTGATAAAGAGTATATATGAAAAACCCACAGCTATCATAATCAATGTTGAAAGACTGAAAGCTTTCCCAAAAAGATCCGGAACAAGCCAAAGGATTCCCACTGTCCACACTGTTATTCAAAATTTACTGGAAGTTATAGCCTGAGCAATTAGGCAAGAGAAAGAAAATTAAAGGCAAACCAATTGGATAGGTATAAGTAAAACTTTCCCGATTTGCAGATGACATGAAACTATATACAGAAAATCCTAAAAGACTTACAACAAATCTATTAGAACTCATTAACAAATTCAGCAAAGTGGGGGGTACAAGATCAACATGCAAAAACCAGTATGTTTCTATACAGTAAAAATGAACAATTTGAAGACACTGCATGTATAATATACTCCATTTATAATAGCAACTAAAAGAATTGAATATCTAGGAATAATTTTTATTTTAATTTTTTTTTTGTTTATTGTTATCTAGGAATAAATTTAACCAAGGAATTTTACATGGAAAACTACAAAACACTGACAAAGAAATCAAAGGTCTAAATAAATGGAAGAAAAAATCAAAGATCTAAATAAACAGAAGGACATTCTGTGTTGATGGATTGAAAGACTTAATATAAAATGTCCATTCTACCCAAAGCAATTTACTGATTCAAGACAATGCTGATCAAAATTCTAACTTTGCTTTGTGCAGAAATGGAAAAGCTACTCATCAAATTTATATGGAAGAGTAAGGTGCCCAAATAGCCAAAACCCTCTTGAAAAAGACAAAAATTGGAGGATTTACTTCTAGAATTTAAAACTTATTACAAAGCTACAGAAATCAGAACAGCAGGTACTGATACAAGGGCTGACATATAGACCAATGATATTGAGAGTTCAGAAATTGACCCTCACATTTATGGCTGATTGATTTATGACCCAGCATTCCTACTTCTTGATATATACCACAAAGAATTGAAAGCAGGGACCAGATATTTTGTATGCTGATGTTCATAGTGGCATTATTCACAATTGTTGGAAGATGGAAACAACCCAAGTGTCCATCAACAAATGGGTAAAAAAAAAAAAAAATCACACATCCATACAATGTAATATCATTGCAATATAAAAAAAAGGAATGAAGTTCTGATAATGTGACAACATAGATAAGCCTCATTGAAGACATCATGTTGAGTGAAATAAGCCAGCTATAAAAGGACAAATATTTCATGATTTCACTGATATGAAATAATTAGAATATGCAAATTCATAATCAGAAACTAGAAAACAGGTTACCATGGTCTGGGGTAAGGATGGGGAACGGGGAATTAATGCTTAATTAGTAGTTTCTTTTTGGGGTGATGGAAACGTTTTGGCAATGGATGGTAATGATGGTAGCACAACATTGTGAATGTAATTAACACCACTGAATTATGTATTTGAATATAGTTACAAGGGTAGTTTTAGGATACATATATGTTACTAGAATAAAAATTTAAACAATATCATTGGACTGTACAATACAGTGAACACTAATGTAAACTATGGACTATAGTTACTGGTATGCTTATAATATTGTTTCATCAATTGTAAGAGGGACCACACTGTTAATAATAGGGAAAACTGTGCATGTGAGGAGGGGTGGTATATGTGAACTCTATTTTCTGCATGACTTTTCTATAAAATTTAAACCTCTAATTTTAAAGAAAAGAAAATAGTTCTACAGAATATGGCAATATCTACTATGCAAGCTATTAAAAAGAATGAGTAAAATCAGTATGTAGCAAGATGAAAACAAACTTAAAGAGAACCAGCTGTGGCTCAATTGCTGGGCTCTGGTTTACCACATGGGAGGCCCTGGGTTCGGTTCCCAGGGCCTCCTGGAGAAGGCAAGCCGCCGCACAGTGAGCTGACTCAGCGGGATGACCCAACGGGGGAGACGGGCAGATACAGAAAAACGCAAAGCAAATGAACACAGCAAGCACAAGCAGCAAGGGGGGGCTATATAAATAAATAAAAATAAATCTTAAAAAAAAAAAAATTAAAAGAAACTTCCTCTGAAGAGGGGGTATTTACTTTTAATTTAAAACCCCTTTATATTGTTCATATTTATGAATATTTAAAATTAAACATATAATGGCAATTTAAATTAAAATTAAATTTTTCATAAAATATATATCCATCATACTCACTGGTCAAACCACCTATCATTAGAACAGTTTTTAAAATTCCCTCAAGCAGAGTTAATTTCTCTCCTCAAAGCATTTACAAACTTTTTTTGCATCATATCACTTATCATGCCCACCTTGTTTTATTCTTATTTGCATATAGTAAGAGTTAAAAGCCTACATTCTAGTAAGACTGCCTGGGTTTGAATTCTGGCTCATCCACTTACTAATTGAGTGACCACTGGAAGTTAACTTCACTGTGTCTGTTTTCTCATGTGTAGTGGAGTAATACCTCATTGGACTGGAGGTTAAATCAGTTAACTTATGTAAAGGTCTTAAAGAGTAGGTTCTGGCATCTTCTCCATATTCAGTAAGTGTCACATATTACTTAGGGAAGGCATACTCTACCCATGGTTATAACCCCCTATGTTCATTTGCGCACAATAAATGATTAAGAAATGTTTACTGAATTAAACTGACTTGCTCCCAGAGGACTCAAAAGTGGGGTGAGGATGACAATAGTGAGTTTTCTACAAGTTAAATCCACAGCACGCTCTTTAGCACAGCAACCTTTGTGAACCTGGTAGGTTTCTGTTGTTTACTTATTGACAAATAGATTAGGTAGAAAAGAAAAAGTTGCATTAGCTTGAATCAGTGGGAAAAGGCAAAAAGCATTCTGAGCCATAACCAATTTTTCCAGTTGTCCCACTCTTTTCTCTAATCGCTCTCTCTTAGCATCTGAAGCTTCTTAACCATTTCCGTAGTTCTTTGGCTTTTTGAAGGCTCAATTAAACTTTCTCTCTTTGTACCAGCAAAAGACTTAGAATCTCCCTTGGTCTGAGCAGAGTGCCCTTTTGGGTTACAGGAGAGTCATGCAAGCATTCCTGGGGGGGGCTTTCTTGTTAAACTTTTTTTACAGTTCCTAAGATTCAAAGAGCCAAAATTGCTTCTTACCCTTTCCAAACTGGGCAGACCATACCCTGTGCTAGGATGTCTGGTTTATGAACCTTTTCATAAACAGCAGAGAAAGGTCAGGGATAGCTGCACAGGTCTAGCCCTTGCTTCTTGCCTTCATGTCCTTTGCACCCTAGATATGATTAGTCTCCCTTCTTAAGCTCCATATTCTTTGGCACTTACCTTGCCCTGATCTAGTCTATTGTGTACTTGTAATCTCTCCCACATAAATTATGTAATCACATTACCTTCAGTGCCTTTGTAGAAGTTATGCATGGAAATCAGTGTACCGTTCCTATATAACAAAATGGCAGTATAATATTGTGATGAGAATGTGCTTTGGAATCAGGTAGATGTGGGTTCAAATCCCAGCTCATGACTTAATAGCCCTGAGATCTTGAGTAAACTGCTTAACCTAAGCCTTAGTTTCTTCATCTGTAAATTGGAGACTTCTGCTTCATATGGTAATATTGAGGTCACAGTCAAGCACATAATATGCTGAGTATGGTGCCTAGAAGAGAGTATGTGCTCGATAAATGGGAGATACGTTATGATAGGCAAAGATAATTTCATGAATGAGATTTAAAGTAGGTCTTGCAGGTCAGGTTTTCCAGGATGCTGGTTACCATGTCAAATCCCAGGGTCAACCTACCCAGGGAATAACCCTGTCTTGGTGTGTGCCTTGGAAAGTGCAGAGCAGCCATGGTTATTCACAGAGACTGAGGTGAGGGTTAGAAAAGGGCTTTGAAGCAAAATCTTGTAATAGACCATTCAAACCTCAGTATTTCACAAAACAAATATCCCATAACAATATTTATAAAGGCACTATTCAAATTCCCAAATTGCAAAAGGCATTATTTCAGATTAGTAGGACATCAGCTTTGATTTATGAAGATATCAGTTCTCCCCATATTATATTAATATATTTGTGCAAACCCAAACAAAATCCCAATAGAAGTCTTTTTAAAAAAAATCAAACTTGACCAAATAGATACTAAAGTTCATCTTGAAGAATGTGTCCTAGAATGGCCACAAAAACAAAAAGATAAGATATGGCAGCTTCTATTTCAGGTACCAAAATAAAGCATCAGGCTACCATGACTGAAATAGTGTGATATTGATGCAGGGATAGTTCATGCTTACTAAGTGCTTTACAGTAGATCATCTCTCTTAATTAATACTACCACCTATGTATCTTATTCTCCATTTTCAGATGATGAAATTGAAGCCTAGAAAACAAGTAACTCACCCAAGATCATACAGGGTCATAGAGGGGCCTGAACCCAATTTGCTCCAGCATCCCAACATACATATAGAAAAAATTTCACAATTCATTATTTAGAGAGCTCGTACATATCATGTAGGAAAAAAATCCTTCATAACCTGGTATAAAAATGGACAAAAGATATCAACATGCAATTCTCATTAATATGCAAATGGGTAATATGTATATTAAAAAGTTCAACCTTACAAGTACTTATTAAGATTATCAAGACTGGTATACCAGGATTACAGAGAATGTTAGGAAATGGCACTCATACACTGCTGGTAAGCGTGTTTATTTACATAACATTTTTGGAAGGCAATCTGACATTAAAAAACACAACTATATGGGGAGTGAGTGTATTGCCCACTTACCATGTGCAAGGCCCCAGGTTCATTCCCCAGTACCTCCTAAAACATAACAAAACAAACAAAACAAAACAAAACAAAACAAACCAAAACTACATGTCTTTTTAGTGATTCCTCTTCAAGAATCAACCCCAAAGAAACTTTAAACATAAGCACAAAAGTCACATTAAGGGGAGTGGATGTGGCTCAAGCAGTTGAGTGCCCGCCTCCCATATGGGAGGGCCCAGGTTCAGTTCCTGGTGCCTCCCAAAGACAAACAGACAGACAACAAGCAGACATCAAGCAAAAACAATGAGCAAGGAAGCAGATATGGCTCAGGCTACTGAGCGCCCGCCTACCACATGGGAGATCCGTGGTTCAGTTCCCAGTGCCTCCTAAAGAAGACAGCAAAGGGAAAATACGAAAAACCAATCTAAGAGAATAAAGGAGCAATAAATAGCAAAATTACAGATTAAAAACAACTAGTGACACCTATAAAGATTCAAAGCAACTGACACAAATTTTATTGTTTACATGATAGTTCTGGACAAAGTGAGGACAATGATGACAATGACAACACATTTAACTCCTATGACAAAGTAATCAGTTACAAAATTTCCAGAGGTTCAACATATTAAAATGTAAAATATATAAAGGAAAATAAACAAGAAGTATAAATATTCAGATTTTTGCAGCTCAATGCAATGTCCTTAAAAAAAAAAAGTTTGCTATAACTGTATACTTAATTCTGACAGTAATGTGAAACACAAAATCACACCTTTTCCTAACTTTCCCCACAATCTGGATTTGGGGATTGTAGTATTAGAGAAATATGCAAAAATAAAAGCAAGTTTAGTGCTCAGAAACAATTTTCTATATTTTAATATATCAAGGCGCATAAATTTTAATTCAAAAAAAGCCAATCACTGCAAAATGCAGATAAATAAAACAGATTTGACACTTTTATAATCAAGCCCAACTAACATTATACTAAAATATATATATATATAATGCAATACTATTTTAGAAAAAAAGGTGCCTTGGTGAAAATGATTCTGAAAATATTCACTTGATGCACATTATGTACAAAACTTTCTATATAAAAAATTAAACTATTTTCAATGAAATTCCATGTGCACATTCCATCTGAAAACGGTACTTGAAAGATAAATAGGTCTACCTAATGGTTTCTCTGGAATCATGGCTAAGGCAGTTCTCTTTCAAAGCGCTCACTTCTTTTACCCACTCTACTTCACTCCTAATACTAATATAGACAAATTTTATACAGATGCACAACCTGACATGTCTATTAAGTTATGACCCGGAGTTTTGTTCACTGTTAAAACAGGAGATAAGTTTATAGTTGCTATAAAGAATACTTTTTCTTAAAATATATTGTTTCTCTATTCCATATTAAACAGTTACATAAGACATTAAGAGGCTGATAAGCCACTCCATTTGGTGTCGATATCAATAGCCCTATAACAAAGAACTCTGTATTGGTAGAGCTAGGAAAGTTTCCACTAAAGTAACAGTGCATCCTTCACCTGCATAGAATCAATTTGGCTTAGTAGCTCTTTACCCCCAGGACACCAGCCCGGAGTTCCATCCAGGCTGAGATGCTCCTGAAGGCCCATCTCAGATATGAAAAACACTTCATATGAGCAATATGAGGGTATATGGGATAATAAAAGTTGTTAAAATCTGCTTGACCAGTCTCACAATATTCCTCATTTGGAGTAGCTGCTAAAAGTTAATGTGGGAACAAAAATGGAAAAGGCTAGGGCAATGATGTTGAGTCGGTCACATGCTAATAACTATTTCAACTAATCTTCAAGCGAACAACTGCAATGACCTGGTACCTCTATAGCTCATTTTACAAGCACTGAGGATTTGAAGCTTAAAAGGTGAAAAACTGAATACCCTTAGAAAAGAGGAATAGTCTGAGGCAAGAGTCATAAGTCTGTAAATATATGTTATATATGTACACACAATTTTGTGTATTTTTCTGTATATATTTACAAACGTATTCACAAGATGCCCTGCAGTGTAGATCAAATGGCCTTTGTCAGGAACAAACTGATTCTAGTACAGACCTAGAGTTCATACCGCCTGTATAAGAAATGAATGTGCATATATTCACATAGTGTAAACCTTATTAACAAAAACACTGCTATCAACACTAGGATAAATAGGTTTTACTAGTCAATCAATGACATAATCAGAACATTTCATACACCGAGACTCAAAATAACAAAAAATACACAACTGGGTTTTAAATTCACAAGAGAAAAAGCAAATCAGCATGGCAAATATGAACAAAGTTCAAATTCCAGAGTAGGGAAAAATAGCAAAACTTTATAAATCTCCTGGGATGCAATTTAATTACTGCATCAATTTTAGAAAAATAGATTCAGAATGAACAATGCTGCTCTGAATTCTCACATCAACCCATATGTTTATCTTTTTCCTCTTTTGTTTCCAGCTGGAGGTTTCTTCAACTGAAGGAGCTGTCCTCCCGTTCCAAAACCTGCAGAGGCAGGATTGGACACCCCAAATGTCAAACCAGCTGAAGCCGTGATGCCAGGATTGCTGAAGTTAAACCCAGATGTACTTGAGCTGCCAAAGCCTTATGTTTAGGGAAAAAAATATTTATATCAGAAGTTAAGTCACAAAAACAAATGTCAAAAATGAGGATGAGAGGTACATTTATACCTGAAAAAACATACTTTCTAAGACTACCAAACATCTTAGGGCCCTCAATTTCTAATTTCTGAGGAATTCTACAGGAAAATAATTAAGCTAACTACTCTAAATGGCACTTTGAAAAACAGAAATTAATTAATGTGGGCCAAAAGAAGCAGCTTAGTGCAAATAACTAAAGTCTACAGAAAAAAGTTGCCAGAACCTTTTTGTGTTGATTAAATATGTATGTCAAGGTGCCTCTGTCCTCAGCCCCACCATAAAAAAATTGTCAACAGGGAGAAGACAGAGTTTTACAACACCTGGACTCTTGCTTCCAATTCTGAGTTCTCTGAAAAAGTGTCAAACCCACAGATTTCAGGACAAGCACACTGAAGAGAAGAGCAGTACTTACTATTTTGATTTTATAAGGGCCCTTGCATAATTAAGATGGATAACTTTGGAACAGAAATCATTCTCCTGAATGTCAGAATATTGATAAAAACTGAGTTAAGCTTTCACAATGATGGGTTCATTTTTTTTTTTGCAATAATGAGAAAAATTGTTTAACCATGAATCCCTACTTAGTTAAGAAGGGATATAATTATTTACGAAATCAAACTAAGAAGTCCCCGTTAGAAATACTTGTGACAAACCTGACCTTAGTTTTTCAGAGATAAAGGCATGTAATTAGCTGGGCTTGCATGCTTCATCCAGTGAGTAGAAACTAATCAGTGATTTTTGGAGGGATATTGAAAATAACAATACTTATACTTTTAAAGTAAGTAATTTGCACTTTTAAATTTGCCTGAAATTCAGGCAGAAACACACAAACCTGCACTAAGACTTCCTGAGGGTTTATTTGTTGTTCCAAATCCAAATGTGGAGGCCCCTGTGGTGTTGCTTCCAAAACCAGAGCTAGTTCCAAATCCTAGTGGAAGAGTGATAGAGAAATATACAATGGAACATAAAACACAGGTTAAAGGATGCTAACAAGTAAAACCTACAAGTATCAAAGGTTTAACACATAACAGTCTTGAAAACATAACCCGATTAAGGAAATCTGCTCTTTTGTCCACTGCATCAGACTTTTGAAAAAATCAGGTTAGTTCTGAAATAATATATTTATATCTAGTTAGACTAAGTTTATGATCTATCAGCAATTTTTCAAGAACAAAGCCATGCAAAAACAAGATGATATTAGTATTTTTTCTCCCATAGGCTAGTAATTTTAGTGATCACTGAAATATGGTTTTAGCCAAATAGGTATAAACAAACTAATCTACCTAGGAGGGTATTTTATTTTGTGGAAAAAAGACTAAATTAATATACAGGTATGACATGCATAATTTAAACACTGAGTACTGCAAAGTCATTTCACTCTGCTCTTTCCCAAAACATTTTCATTTAAACATTTTCTTTCATTAAGACCCTTGCCACTGAAAATCTGTATAGCCATGTAATAGTAACAACTTATACAGTAGGTTCCTGCCATACCACCAGCCAATTCAAGTCAGAATTGGGGGGAGAAGGGGTGTCATGTTTTTCCTCTAAACAATACTATTTTCAGTTTTAAAAAAAGAAATATTTTTCACTACACAAAGTTCACGAGGAGCTCCTGCTAAGTACTTGAGGACTTGTTTCCTCTCTCCTAAAAAAGCCAGGTGCTCTATAAAGAGTTCAAACTCTTTTTAGACTTTGTAACAGCTTATGTAAAATACTGAGTTTGAGAGTATTATTAACTACAATCCCTCAGAAATATAATGGCAAATTGGGTACTAGATCGTAGAAATTTATGCTGTCTGCCATAATTCTTAATAGAGTCTACAATTTTATGCAGCTATAATAGCTTATAAGCTTTTTCTCTTACTAAGATATATTTTAGTGGGCATAAGGGAACCTTACTCATTACATTACAATGCAATTGTCAAATATAATCAACTTTCAATTATCCATACTGAGGACTTTTGAATGTCTTTGCATTTACCATGATGTTTCTGCAGAGGACCTATCTTACTAATTATAGTTAAATTATAAAATTATTAAAACAACCGTAATTCTTTATGTACACAAGTATGCATAAAGGCAAACATGCCAAAAGTGCTTAGGAATGGATGCAGGTCAAGCTTTTCAATTTGTAATAAAATCATTTTCCCAGTACTCACTCTCAGAAAAAGAGTTATGATTAAGAACAAGTATATATAGAAGTGGTTTGGGCTCTAAATTGGTGTTACAATTACTGATATTTTTAAATTTAATTAAAATTAAATTTATTAAAAATAAATTATCAAGTTCATATTTTAGCATATTGCTTTGAAAATACAAACCTCTCTACCACTTATTTTTAAGACTTTTTCATATTTACTACTCACAGGAGACAAAATGATTCTGAAGCTCTAATTCTAATACTAGAAGGCATTGATTAAGTTTGGAGAATCATCATTGCCAGATGGAACCTTAACTTCCAAAATAGCAGCAGATCCTCTTAAGAGATTTCGTTTTTACAGGCTGGTATCAATTCAAATGTATAATTAGTCCAATAAAATATTAGAAAATTTAAAGTGTACCTCCAAGGTTTGAAGAACCTAAGCCACTTGACTGCATGCCAGTGCCAATAACTGAGCTGAATGGCGTTCCAAAACTAACTCCCAGAGATGGCTGTGGCCCTGGTATAAAAATAAAAATAAAAAAAGAAAAAATGGAGTAGGGGAAAAAAAACAAATTTTCCTTACCCTTTCAAGATTAAATTATTTTGAAATAATTTTTAAAATTATGAAATTACTTAAAAAATGAACAGTGATTACTTTTAACAAATTACACTTGTTAAAACTTACTTTTCAGAATGTTTTGCCAGCCTAACTTACCTATCCTAACCGATTAACCTATCCAAAAAACCCAATTTTTAAATTAACTTGTTCAGCAATAGATAAATTAAAATAGGCTTAACACACTGAAAGATGAGTATTAATTTAAACTACCAAATAATTTGAAATCTTTAATGTATTATAAATTATAGTTCTTTTAGATTTACTTCTAGAATTGTTTTAACTCTCCCTGCTTGTTTTCTGATAAAACTAGTTGGTATAATCAGTAATAGTTTTTCCTTTTTTAAAAACAAGCTCCTTATCGTTAGGGTCAAGTCTCATTTGATCAAAGACTGACGCTAACATGGCAAAACTATCATGTTACTTCATAAGAGTAAATACCCAAAAACTAGGCATGATTTCTCATATGAAATATAAATGATATATACAATAAAGTAGATAAAAAACAAGACAATGTTTTATTTTATTAAATTTATTGTTCATTTTAAAGCAAATCAATTACACAGTAACATGACAATTGAAATTTGTTCACAAAAAGTGATGACTGAGTTCTATTGTTAAGCTCTGCTACATTACACCACTTATCACTTGATTAAAGAAGATCGATTAACGAACATTTACAAAGGCACCAACGTGTACCTTGACAGATTCAATACATTCAAGATTTCAATTCAGAAATTTCTTTCCAACATTTTGGAAAATTTACTCAGATGCAGAACAATTAGTTATCCTTTTCCCATTCATTACTTTAAAGATTTTGGCTGAGTTTGGCAAGAATAGCATCAAACTTACTAGCCTCTTTTAAACTAGTTTTTTTTTTTTTTTAAACTAAGCAGAATACAAAAATCTAAAAATCTCTCCATTGATAAATAATTTATGAAAATTATTCAATAAATTTCAAAGTACAATCTTCAGTCTTATCATTTTCAAGCACAGTGATCAGTGCATTTCAACATTGAGGGGACTGCCAAAGTAATATACAGATTAAAATTTAAACTTTTCAAAGAAATCAAAGCCTTCAAGTTGCCCAATGAAGAATGAGGTTTGTATATTCAAAAGGTAGTGTAAAATTATAAAGCATTAAAAAAAAAAAAAACAATAAACCCAAAACTAAGGAACTACATTTTGCCACAATGGAACAGAATCTGAACTTTTCAAATAGCTTCTTCTACCCAGAAAATAAAAAAATAACAACTAATAGCAGCCAGAGTTCTTATACTACTGTTAAAAAAATAAATTAAAAAAGGATTTTTACATCCAGTTTGAAACCAGTTTGAGAATAAAATATCTGCCTAGCAGCTCTTCTGTAAAATGTTACTATAGGAAAAAGAAACTAAGCATATTACTTTCTTATTTCTAACAAAAATAGTATGTAGAAAACACATGTCCAGTTTCTTTAACATCAGAGACTTAAGTATCACATGTTAACAGGAGGCACTGCTGGTGGAAGACCCTAAAGAATAATGTACACCACAGCCCTCTGCTCTCCAGGTCACCATGTTACTCAAATAACAGGCTTTCTGTTGTGGGTGAGTCTGTTTTTAAGAGCAATAGAACATAGTTTCCCTAATCATCAATATTCAGGATATAGATAAACAAGAATTCATACCTAATGATGACAAGACTTTTCATTGCACAAATAGGGACATGATATTTTGAGTTTTGTACCTTCACACAAATTTTGAAGGCCACATCATTTATAAAATTACTAGGCAAATGTATAACATTTTTTATTAGTAAAAGCTCATGATAAATATCTCCCATGCCAAAGTATTAGTATATATTACACTCTGGGCACCATATAAATTAGTTTCACTACAAGAAAGCAGAATCTAAATCCTTCAGGCAAAAACTAAGTAAACAATTCAAGAAATCTGCTTCAAAATCTGAATCAATGTGAGGCTCTTAGTTCCATAAATAAAAGTTAGTAGTAATATATCCCAATGATAGCTCAAATTGAAATTTTTATGTTGAATAATTAACATTATACAAGTTACTGTATAATATAGTCATACAAACAAAATCAGGTTTAGAACTGCAATTCATGTATTCCAGAATAAATTCTACTTTCTTAAAAGTAAAACTGCAACCACAGGGAAAGGATTAAAGTGCTAAAAATTCTTTGTAATTTTCCATAACCACTCAAAATGCCTAATATAATTAGTATGGTTATTCCTAAGTTATATTTTAAAATAATATTTCTTAAAAAAAAAAAAAAAAAAAAAAAAAAGCCTTTTCCCCAGTTTAAAAAGTTTTACTCTTACTGAGTTAATGGGGAATGTTCCTTTGGTTCTTAAATACAACAAAATCACAATACCACAAGAAACTAAGGTTAAAGTTTCCTATTTAACACTATACCTTAAATTTCCAAACCTACACTGAAAGCTAAAAAGTTGGAATTCCTAACAAAATGTCTCAAATCTCCTTAAATACAGCAGCTAAGTCACATGAGAAAAGTCTTATTATGTAAACATCAAGAACTTTTAAAGTAGTCAAAATACAACAGCAAAACTCAATCCCATTATATTAGGTTAAAACAAATCTATTAAATTAAAATTATACTGAAAAGCCTAAAGTCTTCAGTTTTTTAAGAGGCTTAGGAAGCACTTATGAACAAGTATACTCAAGATCTATCAACAGGTAATTTAGCCATGTATTAATGCTTATTTAATACATAAATAGCCTGCTGGGTTTTTCTGTTTGTTTGATTTTAGCAATTCTCTTCTGCCTTCCAAACCAGCAAGTATAAATCATACATGCCTAAGTACTATTATATATCTATTTTTTTTAATTAAAAAAGTTTTAACTACAAAAAAAGTTTTAAACATTTTAAAAGAAAAGCATAAAGGCTCCAGAAGTCATTTAACTCCTTTCCTCCATGTCCAAGAAAGACTACACAAAAACCATCTTCATTCAGAAGGCAGCAGTCTAAGAAGCCATCTTCTCTGTGCCCATATTTACAGAAAGAAGTCAAGATTCAATATGCAAATAAAAACAGTGCACAGGCTCTATTTAACTTCATCTATATGGTCTTTAAATTTTGTTACTGGCACTTAAAGATTTCACAAAAGTAGCAGGGCAGCACAACGCAATAAATAGGGGCATTTCTAAATGGGGTCTAACTCCTAAAATCACTGTAACAGTGTTTATAAATCTCACAATAATGGTGACATGACTAAATGACTAATATTTGACTGGGAAAGAAATAAAGGAACGGACTATGGAGACTGGGCGACTCTTAGAGAAACAAAAGGGGAAGGATAAGACATAATGCCAAACTGTTATCAATTATTTAATTTCTCTGTTCTAAATATCCATACAATTCTAAATGAAAACACTTTAAGACTGTTTGGTTGAGAAATTATAATTCCTGCCTCCTGATTAGAAACCCCTTTATATGAGCTTCAAAACCAAAGGGAATACTGGAAGCACTCAATTTCCCCAAGGCCTGGAGAAAACCACAGATAAAAATTGAAGCATATGAACAAAACATTCCCCAAGATTATTACTTTAAACTAATAGCCTCTACCACTACAGAGGCCAAATCCCACATTTGTTTTGTTAATCTTTGAATCCTCCAGCCTAGCACATAGCAGACACTCAAATTTACTGAATGAACACCTGTCTTCATACATCCTTAAGTCCATAATGTATGAGGGAAAACCTACGAACCTCTGAAGATAAGACTGTCTATGTAAGAACATTTTTTAAAGATCCCCTTTAACAAGAGGTTTTGCTTCAATTTTAGTTGTATACCACAGGAAAATTCACCTACAGTGTAACATTTCAAATAATCAACTTTTCTTAAGCTTTACTTCTTAGAATGGAAACCCATTATGCTTATAGAACACATAACAAATCCACCATTACCTGACCTACTTTAGTGGTTAATATTGGCTCTGAAAAGTAAACTGTGCAGTTTGATTAGCTGGTTAAATAATCATGAGACCTGATGGTTGAGATTAAGGGATTGATTCCTTTAGGAATCTCTGTAACTTGAGAACCCAATCTTACACTCCAGTCAGCTAGAGAGCCACTATTCACATGGGCTCAGCCCATGGAATATGGAAGATTCGGCATAAATCCATTATCAATCCTTTACTGATGGCAACAATTCCAAATGTGAAAAACTTTTTTAAACTGCCACTAGTGAAAATCAGAGAATGCTTCCCTAGTAGAGGCAGCCTAAATGCAATTTACCTAGGTATATGAGTTTCACTTTCTTGTGCCATAATTTACTACTGGACTATGTATATGGTTCTCTTAGCCAACATGTCAGAAAGACACAAGCCATATAACTAGTAAGCATTACCTACAAACTTAATGATTAAAGAAAAAAAAATCAATATTCATTAAGATTGTATTAACTCTATGTCAAATTTCAAACCAGACAAAAGAGGATGCAAGAGTAAGACAGAGAGATAAATGATAACCTTAGAAATATATAAGGACCAAATTAAACATTACAGAATTAGACCAGAAAATTGTTTCTCTGGTTAAAAGTGCAATTAAACCAAGTACTAAAATAATCTGCCTTCCAATGTCTCATCAATTACCTCCATTTGCTCAACTTTCCAGTTCATACATGATGTACAATCTAGAGCATCTCAAAACATATCTTTTATCCTGATCATGCTACTCTTCTGTTCACTGTGAAAAGCTTCCTGATAATTCCAGCAGGTATCTTTTTCAAAACTTCGGTTAGAGGGCCTATACTGTTTACAGCCAACACATTAACACACAAATCTATTGATCTTCAATGTACCTTTAGACAATAAAATTGTACTTCACCCCGGATGTGGGTATTTTATAATTACTATGTATGAGGAAAATGAGAATGCACCATTTATCTGTATCATACATGAAAATTGTAATGTATGACTGGATTACCTCTGACTTTAAAACAATAAATGATACAATCACAGATTTAAAATCTGTTAACCTTAAATGTAATTCAGTTGTGAAACACCATGTTCTAAAGGGCATTTATAGCAATACAACAAATATCATTAGTTAACAATATTCAATATCTAGTTGATGTATAATTATTGCTAAGACTACCCTGCATTTTCTATTAGGTATATGATTATAATTGTGTCCATCACAATTTTTAGATTGTATTGGAACAGCTATTCATAGAAATTTCTTCAGTACTAACACAAAAGGAAGACTTATGAAAATGCACATAAATGTTCTGCATTTTAGCATAAGAAGCTATAACTTGAATGCATTCAGACCTGTAGCAGGCTGTTGCTGCTGTGTAAGTGTTGCAGCCATGGCAACGGCTGCTGCATTTGGCATGTTGCTGAAAGGAGTAGGTCCGGTGGTAACTCTGGGAGCATTCTGCCACTTCTTGGCTTCTGCTCGCCTGGCTTCAAACACATCTACAGCATCTCCCAAGAACATTTTCCTGTAGCCAAGGTACTGTTCTTTGAGCACCTAAAGCAATGAAAAGAAAAAAGAAAAAAGAAAAAAAAAAAAGGCTAATCAAATCCGCGTTGACTTAAGTAATATGTGAATGAACATAACACGAAATAAGCTACCAAAGATAGATCATAGGCAATGCCAATATTACAGTCCACCTAAACTGCAAGTCAGTGCTGGGACTGCATGCTGGAGCAGGAAGTGATGAGTCTGAGAGTTCAATCATTCTTTTGAATGCTTTCTTCCCTATTTTTGTCACACATCTTTACAACATACCGCTGACAATTATTCTAGCTTTGTGAATCCCTGTATAAAATGAGTTAGCTAAGTTAACGTAGCTAAGTTTTCAGATAGGCAGAATATTTAAAATTGCATTTTAAACATTCCAGTTTTTATGAAAAAAATTTCCCCGAAAGTCCAACCTTTTGATAACCTCTAGACTCAGAAAGCTTGGAAAACAAACAAACAAACAAAAAAACCAATGCCAGCATTAAATACATATTTGTTAAATACATTTAAAACAAACAAACAAAAAAAGCCTGGGTAACATGCTAAAATAAGATATTACCTCAGCAGAGTTGGAGGGAATAAGGACTCTTACTTTATCAACATTGTCTGAATATCAATATTGTGGGAATGATTCAGGTTAAGCTTGTTTAACAAAAAAGAAAAGAAGTGAGTTTAGATTTATGTTTAGAGTCAGAAAGAAAAAATATCAAGATCATGAAATGGGTTGGCTTGCCCAATCTAAAGTCAGCCTCGATTAAGACCATAAATAGGAATGAATCTTTTCACATTAGAATCATTAAATACTTTCATTAAAGGTTTAACCTAATTTAGATAAGCAAAATTTATTTTTTTTATTCCCACTTCCCTCACTGTTTGCACTCGCTGTCTGCTCTCTCTGTCTATTTGCTAT
Source organism: Chaetophractus vellerosus (assembly GCA_004027955.1). Lineage (NCBI taxonomy): Eukaryota > Metazoa > Chordata > Mammalia > Cingulata > Chlamyphoridae > Chaetophractus > Chaetophractus vellerosus. Next base: position 524 of record PVKH010010324.1, on the reverse strand, counting down.
ATGCTCTCTGTGTCTGTTCATCTTCTCTTTAGGAGGCACCGGAAACTGAACCTGGGACCTCCCATGTGGGAGAGAGGTGCTCAATCACTTGAGCCACCTTAGCTCCCTGCTTTGTTGTATCTCTCACAACAAAGTTTTGTTTCTCCTTGGTGCGTCAGCTCGCCAGGCTTGCCTGTAGCGCCAGCTAGCTGTCTTGCTCATCTTTTCTCCAGGAGGCACCAGGAACTAAACCCAGGACCTCCTATGTGGTAGGTGGGAGCTCATTCGCTTGAGCCACATCCACTTGCCGCTTTATACCACTTTTTGAAGAGGTAGAATTTTTGTATTTCTTACCTGTTCTTAGCAGAAATTTATAAATATTAGGATCTTTAGTTATGATAAGTAATCTTAATGTTATTTATTGTATTTAAAAGCTATTATCCTCCTATTCGAAGGAAGTCAGCATTTGATGTTCCAGTTCCAAACTCTGCTACCTCTATAAAAATTGGGGGAAAGGGACAGAATCAGAAGATGGGCATATGATA
>PVKH010010323.1:0-18318 GCA_004027955.1 Chaetophractus vellerosus | reverse complement strand
TTTTGCATGATAAAAATTATTTCTCCCTTTCAAAATAGAGAAGACATGGGTTGTTCACTTATGAGATGAGTGCTGAGGAGTAATCTGAATCATTATCTGACGTCTCTTCCATTCTATCTTCTTAAACTCCATTCTTATGTCTTTTATTTTCCTTTCCTATAATTAATTTCAACATCTAAGGTTGAAAAGAATGTTGGTAGAAAAAGGAGTAGAAAAAAGTTGTAAATGGGCAAGAGATGGAGAGAAGGAAGTAGAATGAAACAATCTTTAAGATGATATTTAAGAGTTTTGTATCCATTAATATATTCTGAATCAAAAATTGTGTTATTGGTTATTTTTTAAATATTGCATTTGACTGTCTTTTCTGTTAGCAATTCTATTACTGAAGTCTTAACAAGAAATTAGGGAGAGAAGGGAACACATATGTTGAGGGATTAAAATGAGGCAAGAGAATGTCTTTGCTTTTCCAGTGACTTAAATGAAAGTTTGACTTAATGACAGACAACAGTCTGTATCATTGGGTTACAAGTTTAGAGCCTGCCTATTCTTGGTTAATACCTATTTGGAAAACTGCAGAAAGTCCAGAAAAGATGGGTTGATAAAGGTAGAGCTGCTGGCCATAGTCCCACATACCTTCACTTCTCAGCCTTCTTACAGTCCTTCCTCTTGTTTCTGTCCTCTTTTTTTGCATTTTATCTCTCTGTTTATCAGTACAGGTCAATTTAGGAGACCCATTTTGCTACAGAAAATCATGTTTCCATTCACAAGAAGTATGACACAAGCCCCAAACATTTACTTTGGGAGTACAGGGTGGGGGCCAATCATTAGAATAAAGGGATCCTGACATGTTCAACTCTAAGTAGTCCCAAATATCTATTTTCAAACATATAAGAAATTAATCTCCTTTGGAGCATGAAGTGTTAAGTTTTCATATGCAGGCTAGCTGCAGGATGAAGGTCCTTAATAAAGCATGTGTATTCTACAAATTTGAGCTTTATCATTTTTTTTGAAATGTTTATACTTGAGAGGAGATTGAGAGATTTGCTTGAGAAAACTTCAAATCTTGAACTTCAATATTATCTGAATTTTGGGGCTATAAGAATTAGTTCCCTATCCTTTCTTCAAGTAAATAGCATCCTCATGACTGGAGAACACACGATGATTTCACCTGAAACAGGAACTTCACAAGATACCCAAAATCAAATGACAACACACCTCCAGACCAATAAACATAGGCAAATCTCAGCTTAACACAATTAAGGTTCCTAATTTGAGAAGTAATTGCCTACAAACCAAACACCTTTTTAAGACTCCACTAATATGAATTATGTGAACTGGTAGAACACTTTTGAAGGATGGGTCTTAAATGTGTTAAAGCTGGGTGATGAGCAGAATTTTATTCTAGGAATGGTAGGATATATTTAATAAAAACATGATATTCAATATTCTAGTTATGATATAGACAGCCATCCCTTTAGAACTTGGACTGGATAACAGTTTTTAAAAAATGACACAAAGAAGTGCAAACCTCCTGGGAGAAAGTAAAGTTTGAGAAAGGGATCATTTGCCAGAGAAACTGTGCACTGGAAGAAGGGGATTACTCAGATATTTTAATGGCTATTGGATATAACTTCTCACCTGTCACTGATACAAGAGGAATTAAAATACTATCATAATCCTCCAGTTAGAGAGAAGGCTCATGAATACCACATTATGAATTGAGCTTTAGTTCAACACTGCTTCATAGTAGATTTTTAAAAATAATATTTAAAGATATTTTCAGTTGCCTGTCATTTATTTTTTTTAATTAATTTTAATGTATTTTTTATATATCTATATACATTTTTAGGATACATTGATTACATAAATGTTACACACAGATTCCTGGAGTACCCATATGCCAACCCCACCCCTCCCACAACCCCCCACATACACATCCCTCAGTGTGGCATAACGCCTCTGATAGATATACACATTTTGGGGCTTTGCCATCAGGCATAGATCACAGTTCAGGACATAGACAACCCTCTCTCCCTTACAGTTCCGAATGATACATGATCATACAAACTGGCCTATATCCTCCATTGCATCATCATCCATGACAATTCCCAGGTGGCCACCTCCCCAAAAAAATAAAGTAAAATAAAAAAAATAAACAAACAAACAAACAAACAAACAAACAAACAAAAAAACCCACATTACAATTGCTCTTCCCTCACCCTGCTCCCAAAGTGTCCCGTGACCTTGGCTCCACATAATTTTGCAATTTCTTGCATTGCGTATATCATAAGTCTATATCAGGACTCCAACAAGTCGATTCTACTCCATAGTTCTTCCCTCAATCCCATGAAGTCTGGAATGGTGATGTCCCCTCCACAATGGAAGGGATTATCCTGCCTGCAGCTGCAGGTTCTCTGGATTCCCCTGCATAGCTGTCTTCCATCATCAACTCCCAACTAGGTGTCCTGGTTGAGTCCATTGAGTTGAAGCATAGGAGTTGCAGGTACACAGAGTTTCTGGACCCAGTTGGCTTATGGTCAGCCGGTAGACTCCAGTCTATGGAAGTACACTTAAAACTCTGGCATCAAATATAGGTGTGAATAGAAGAGACATTTGGACCATGTGCAGTGTAGAAATATTTTGGTCAGTTTCTATCACTCTCAGGAGCAAGAATTCCAAGTCAGGGCCGACTAGCAAGGCATCAAACTCTGGAACCATCTGCCCTGGTATAGGACCTGGACATCTCCAAAGCCCTCCGGTGGCCCTCTGTTTGGGGTGATTTCCATACTGGAAGTCTAGGAGGTCCTACTGGGATTTGCATAAGTGTTACCCCTGGGTTGCCCTCCTGGCTCATTTGGAAGTCTCTTACCCCTATGAACTCATTTGTCTTTACCATTTCCCCCTTTTATTTCAAGTGTCATCCCAGTTTTACTGCCCATTGGCATTTGTTAGTAATCACTCATTGCCAGGGAGGCACATCCCCAGGAGTCATGTCCCACACTGGGAGGAAGGTCATGTATTCATATTCTGAGTTTGGTTTAGAGAGAGGCCACATTGAGCAACAAGGTGGTTCTCCAGAGGCAACTCTTAGGCACCCCTTATGACTAGGCTATTTCAATTTCAACAGCAATGACTCATAAGGCTAGTCATCAATAAATGGGGCCCATCAATGGATTATCCTCCTTTGCCAGTCACTGCCCCTGTACTCAGGGGGATGTTGTTACTTATCTGCAGAATATGACAGAGATCTCCAGGATGGGAGTTCAGTGTTCTCCCATTTAGTGATTAATACTTCACTCCATGGCCATGTCCCATGAGCCTGTGAACAGTTATGTATGACTTTTATGTATGTTCAGGTGGACTTCCTCCCATGCACCCCCAACCTTGACACCCCCCCTCCAATGCTCCTCTCCCATCCACATTGTGACCCTTCTGTGATCCATAACCTCTTCACCTGTGAAACCATCACAGTAGCCAATTGTAATGAATAGGAAAATGAAATAATAATGGTATTTAAATGTAAGAGTTAAAATATAGGTGAACTTGTTAATACCAAATAATTTTAGAAAATTAAAAATATAAATAAAAAATAGAAAAAGGAAATCAAGATTTTATTAAATGATTGGGCTATTCAAAAAATGTAAAAATAATAATTCAATAAAAATAAAAATATATATATATCATAGTAGTTTTTATATGGCTGTTTATCTCCTGTGGTTGTTTCCCCATTATTACATATTTATTTGGAACAGATATACTTAATACTTGGAAGAATCCATCTATTGAGTCTACTGAAACAATCCTTATATCACAGACAAGACAGAAAATATGAAGGAGAATGGTACTTTGTAAGGACTTCCAGAGATAATAGCAATATATTTAAAAGATTCAAGGTCCCCATAATATCACCATTGAATTAATTGACCTAGCCTATGTAACAAGTAGATAAATTGTAACATATGACTATAGACTACTATAATATCCCACAGGTGGATGCTAAAAATCAAAGCTGTAGTGCCAAGAATGTTAACTTTATTAGAATATCATACCCTCTACACTTAATTTATAGCACTGATCTTGTGAATCAATTTTTCTTCAATCCCATGAAAACCAAAACAAAATAAATTTGCCTTTACATATAAAAGACAATACCATTTTGCCCTGGGCCTATGTTTTCTCCTGTCATTTTTTTCATCATAGAATTCCAGATAGTTTTCAAAATATCAGAATGGTCCACTGTATTGATGCCATCATGCAAAATAGACTGATATGAAAGAAATGAAAATATTCTACATATCATGGTGTAATTTATTTAAAATAGCCACAACAACTTTGCAACTTTTCCTATTAACAGGTGAAGTGTATACCCCCATCCTTTTATCTGGGGGTAATCTTGTTACATGTTTTAATGAGCAGAATGTGGTAAAATGATGTGTATAACACCTGCGGGTTGTCCTTGAGGAACTTTTGTGAGACAACCACTGCAGTGATACAAACATGTTGAGTTAGAGACCAATTAGGCTACTGGAGAATGAAAGGCCATATGAAAGAAAATTGAGGTACTTAAGCCATTTATGAGTGCAGCCATCTGGGACCATACAACCCATGTGAACTGTCAGCATTTCCAAGTGAGATCAGCAGAAGAATCACCCAGCTGAATCCCACCCAAATTGCATCATCATCTTTTTCTTTTTTTCTGAAATTTAAGATTTGATTCTGTGATTTTAAATGACTTATTTTTGGACTAAATTTTGTGATTTTATGCCACTAATTTTAGGTTTAAGATTTGTTTGCCAGTACACAATAATAGATAATTTATATATGGATAACTTAGATGCCTGCCAGAAAGAAGAAAAAGACCATGAATAAATTTCAGTAGACTGTCACATGAGTGAAGATTTTAGGTTTCATGTGATCTAAGGTATGCAGATAGTCCCTCAATAAAAAAAGAATAGTTATTGCCTGATACCTCCTAGGAAATAGGCACAGTATTTTATGGGTCTTTTTTTTTTTTTTTTGGAAAGAGCATCCACTCTATGGGAGTGTTATTCTCAATCAATGAATATAAAGCTTGATCATTGTCAGTGAGATCCACTGACATAGGTAAAATAAGAAAGAGCCCAAACTCCTTTGGATGAAGTTCAGGGTCACCTGTGCTGTTAAGCAGCTGAAAGTTCACAACTGAGTATCAGGGAGATATAGCCTGGGTGTTTGGAAGAATAAGTTGATGAATATCAGTTATGTACTTAAGACTACCTGTAGCAGTAAGGACTGAGGCTTGAGTTTGTAACACACTTTAAGTCTTTTTAGGAGACTAGAAGTGGCACTATCTTGAAGAATTTGACATGCATCTCTCCTTGTCTCTCCCTTAAGGAAAGGTCAGGGTATCTCACTTTCCAGCAAGACCCTATATGAAGTAAAATATTCATATTTTCCACATATGCATATGGCAAGTGACTGTCTTTTTCCAAACTTGAGTAGATTATTCTCCTCTGAAAACACTCCCTTGCTCATATTCTTACCTGTTATGTATAAGATATGAAAATAAATATTCAATTATTTACAAAAAGAATCTAGTATTTTTTCAAAACATATTTTCAAATATCTCCTAGATAGTTAAAGTACATTTTGCAATGTGAGAAAACATAAGGCAGACTGTTTCCAGTGTGGGTATATTGAAGTATGCAATTAAAGAACAAATAATGAAGGAAAGTAGAAAAAGACCTAATATGCATATCTTTTATGCCATATGCCATCTAACAGTTCATATGTGTTAGTCAACATAGTCTTACAACATCATTAAAGGAATAATATTATCACATTTCCATAGATGTTTCAGAAATGTAGGCTCAGAAAACAGAAGCAAACTGGCAAGAACCAGATATAAAAAAAGGACAGTCACTATTTGGCAAACATTCCCCTGACCCCAAAGTCTATTGTTCTGTTATTTCATATATTACCCAATATCAGAGGTATAAGATTAGCAAATTAGACTTCAGGCAATTTTAGGAGATTTTATTCCAAAGAAGTCTTCCAGGTAAATATTGTGAGATGTGAGTGACATGATCAATGATGTGTTTCAGGAAATATTTCTTGCATTCATGAAATACAATTGCTCAGCCCTTAAATCAGTTGCATTTTTTAGTGTGCAGGTTGCAGTAAGAATAACAGAAGTTTAGGTCTCGGTTCATATAATGTTGGAGGATAGTTAATTCTTTTTAAACCATCTCTATGAACTACCCTGCAGACATAAAATAGAAAGCAATGAATATCACCCTATTTACTTTAATTTTGAATGTGCCATTTGAGACCATACTTTTGCAAGCTAATTTTCATCTCTGCATTTTTCAGGGTATAGATGACAGTGTTCAGCATGGGTGCAAATACAATGTAAAACAGAGAGATTTCCTTCTCATGTATTTCACTCTCAACAAGTACAACAGAGGTAAAGGTGCAGGGCACAAAAAACAAAACTACAACCATAATGTGAGAGTGACAGGTTGATAGAAATTTACATTGTCCTGCAGAGGTGTGTGTCCTAAGATGGTAGTGTATGAGTATGTAGGAAGCCAAAAGGACAAGAAAAGCTATACCTACCACCATCCCTGACTTGACAATTGCTAAAATATTAAAGATATATATATATATATATATATTTACAGGCAAGTTTTTAAAGTGGCTTCACATCACATATGTAGTGATTGATCTGATTAGGGCCACTGAAAGATAAATTGAGGACTATGAGAACCAGAGCAATAGAGTGCCAATTGTCCAAGACACAGGCCATCCTGGTTAGCATGTTACACCTTGTTTGGTTCAAGATGACCATATAGTACAGGGGCTTGACAATGGAAACATAATGGTTAAAATCCATGGAGACTAAGAGTAATATTTTGATACCTGCCATCATGTGGGCAGTGAGGAGCTGGGTCATACAGTTGTTAGAAGAAATAATCTTTCTCTCTGAAGCTAAGTCTCTTAGTAGCCAGGGCACTGCAGTGAAGGTATAGAAAAGGTCAGTGATGGATAAGTGACCAAGAAATTAGTACATTGGCTGTTCAACCAAATGACTGCAGGTGATGGTGAGGAAGATGATGAAGTTCCCCAATAAGACAGCCAAGTAGCAGAGCAGGAACAAGAAAGAGAAGAGCAGCTCTATCTGCCTATTCTCCAATAGCCCCAAGAGAACAAATTCAGAGACATTGATCCGATTTTCCATGAGGGTAATGTGCATTCACAACATCAACTTAATTCATCAGATATGATTCAAAACATTTTAACTATGTAATAGAATTTTTAACATTTGGATAGATCTATACATTGGAGGATAATATGCATCATAACAGATTGATTACAGGATTACATTTTTAAATGCTTTTTAAAATAAGGCATCATTATCATATGAATAGGTTTTTAATAAAAGAATAATTATCCCTGGACCATTTATAATTTTATTACATGTATTTATCTCCAATATCAACCCTATGCCTAAATACAAACTCTTATTATACTCATTTTACATGTGATCTCATAGAGGTAGAAGAGGGTTTGTTAATTACACCAAGTCTTTAAGATTAACTATCAGACTAGAGGTATGAACATGTATCTTATGCAGGATTCCATGCATTTCAAAGCTAAGCTACATTATCCTCTGTCACATGGAATTTCATTTATTTTTGGTCTATCTCTGTAAAAGAAAAGAAGTCTTTATTTATGACACTGCCTATAAAACTTTAGCAACTCACTCCCCTCATATATGCTACATAGAGATTATGTAAACCTTACTCTTACACCAATATTACACATAACCACCAAAACTAAATATTTATTCAGGAAATTAAAATAATAAAATCAAGATTTTAATCATAACAGAAATATTCTGATTTAGTCAGTAATGTTTGGTATGCTTGATAGAAGTCCATTCAGAACATGGAAAGCTGCAAATAGGGAAATTGAGGCAGCAACTGCTGGATATCTGAATATAGGAAAGAAGATCTTGCTATATAAAAGCTTCATGTTTCTATTAATTATGTTAAAGTCACAGTTTAGAGGCTGCTGTTAGCACTTTAAGAACACATTAGAAGGTTCCTTCTTTTCTCTGGCTATTTTGAAGGATCTATGGAGATTAAGGAATGACCTACATATTTGTACACACATTTAAAAGAGTACAGATATTCATAAGCAGTATATTTGGGAGGAGGGAGCTAATACATTTACACTGGAACCCTTAACTTTTCATCCATGGAAATGTCCTCAGAAAAACAATGGCTTGCCCAAAAGACTTTCACTGTAGATGAAATTGCTTTTGTTTTATAATGGCATCAGTGAGCGTACAACATAGTATAATCTGAGGATCACAAGGAAAAGCATTCAGTCTTGGATGTCATGCTAATTCCTAGATTAGTAGTAGTGGGCAATTCATTTTCTCTGACTCTTTCATCATTTGGCAGGTAGAATTGATGAAACTGGATCCATTTAATATATACCAAGAGAAAAGGAAGTGAAGCTCATGTGAAGACTATAATATATTAAGGGATATTTTTCTAACTTAATTCAAGACCACCAACAGTTCTCCTGAAAATATTTTTGAAAGGCACAAATTGTTTTATAAGGAAGTGAGCACCTGCATTTTTACCTGCTAATTGGTATTAGCTCTCATGGATTTTTTGTTCTTCCACAGGTGACATATGGAAGAATTCATGTGAGATACCTAAGAATTATGGGGAAAATCATAGGAGATGGTAAAGTTTATTCTTCTTTCAAATTTCAAATTAATGAGGCCCTTTATAAAATAAGAATACCCAAGACTTTTCTCTGTGTATGTGGAAGAAATGAATTAAAAAGGTCTTATAAATAACTTTTCATTAAAACTGTAGGAAAAAACTCAAGAAAAACTAAAGGATTAAATCTGTAGAAAATCCAAATCTGGTTTTAGATTCCATAACAAGGTGCAGCCTTAACATCTCCTATCATTCAGATCTAGTTCTTCTCTACTTATGGTAATTGGCCTTCAGTTGGGAAAACAGTCATGAAGACAGATCCTTCAAAGCAGTGCCCAGTCTCTACTATTAATCCTTTGAAAAAGCTACCTGATGTTCATATATATTACCCAAATCCATATTCAAATCATTTCCCTCCTGGCCTTATAGTCCTTCAATTTGCCTTGTCCTCTTACAAATCCATTTTCTCTTAGTCTGTCTGTCTCTCTCTCTTTCTGTTTCTCTCAATCTCTCTCTCTCTCTCTCTCTCTCTCTCTCTCTCTCTCTCTCTCTCTCTCTCTCTCTCTCTCTCTCTCTCTCTCTCTCTCTCTCTCTCTCTCTCTCTCTCTCTCTCACACACACACACACACAAACCCATAGATACACATGGCTTTTGGAGAAAAAATTTGAGTCTGCCTGTTCAGAAACATTAAAGTTAGAGTCTCTTCCAAAAATTTCCCTGCCCTTAAAACCTTAATACCTGAAGAAAGGTCCTGTGAAGAATTGTTTGAAATGATGTGTTGAATATTTTGAAAGGTAGACAAAAACATTGAAGAAAGACTCTTGAGAAGTGGGATTATACATCATGAGAGTGAATGATAGTATAAATATCCTTCAGGGGCAATTGTTTTCTTTTTGTTTTCAGTTTCTTTAACTACTTATCATCTGTACATTAATAATAATAAAGTGTGTGAAAGTGAAATTCATGGGCTTAATTATTAGATGGATTTATAATAAAATGTTTAGATGTCTTATAAGAAGTAAGTAAAATATTGAGAAGCCATATATGTTCTTGTACTCTGAATGATACTAGCACTAATATTATATCTCCAAAATAAATGAAACAAATTCACCACAACCTGATTATGCATACATTTTTATTACTGTTTTGCAAATAAGGAAACTAAAACCCAAAATTACACAAATACTAAGGAAAAAGTCAACATCTAAACCATAACTGTATGATTCCAAATCTTATATATTTTTCGCTACACATAAATTTCTTCTCACAAATACAAAAAAGTCTTAAAAACTTAAATTTTCTATTAAATTACTATCCAGATTATCCTGAATTACCTGTCTTGAAATAAATATAAACTAAAATAATCCAGAACTTAAACTTAAAAATTTGAATTTACTAAGATTAAATTTTAAATAAAATAAGTTATTTAATTCTAATAATTTTATCATATATATAGATATATATCTCTACTCCCACATATACAGTAGTCCTCTATCTATCTATCTACTTACCTATTATCTATCATCTACCTATCTATCATCTATCAACTACTTCTCTATTTATCATCTACCTATCCATCTATCATCTCTCCATTATTTATATATACCAACCATAGTGTTCTCTTCCTACAGATAATTTTATATTTCTAGGAATACCAAGATGGACATCCATAATAAGTCCTTTTGCTTTTCTCTGACTTTGCTGTGAAAGCAGCAAATATATGTGGCAAGCCTCTGAGTGTTCCATTAATCTTTTATCCAATAGAACCTTTTAGGGAAGGATTGCTGGGAACAGCTTGACTTAAAAGGCACAAAAATGACCAGAGGGAAAATCTCCTCTGAGCATTTTACAGCAGTCGATGCATGCATAGTCATTACTGCAGAAATAAAGCTAATATTATTTTAGCTGTCATAGAGATGTGTTTAGGCTTTTACTTCTTTCATTTTTACCTTCAGTACTATCATATGAATGATTCAAGATTACTGTGATGTTACCAGTACTGATGAAGTATTATGGATATTTGCTTTTCTATACCTGTTCTTTCCTAGAAGGATCTCTTCAAAGAAAGAAGCCAGGGATGTTTATCATGGTATATGCAATATAGCTATATACTTCATAAATGTTCATTTGGATCAATATGTTAAATGTGTATCAGAAGGTCATTGAGATTTTCCTCATCAACATAGTATTTTGACATTATTATGTATATGGGTCTAGTTTCTCATATTTAATTACACCCATTGGAAACATTGAAGCCATTCTAGTGTTTATTTTTTAACTAGGTATCATTTTTTATGTAGGCATCATCTATTATTAGGGTGCTGAATAGAATTGAGAAAATTCCTCAGTGTGTTATCAAACTTGTTTTCTTAATTTGGTTGGGTTTTATTTTGCTATGTGTTTGCCCATTTGCTTGCTTGGGGGGTAAGGGGTTGAATGTCTGTAGAACATGGTAAAATAGAGTTGAGTCAGTCATAGCCCTTAGTTCAGAGCAGAAAATTCTCTTGGGCTCATGCAAAGTCACACTCCTCTTTCACCTAATTTTATAATATTATTTCTTCTTTTCACAACCATTTCCACTCCTCCTCACTACACCTGAGCACCTACTACATTCTATTTAATAAATGTCAGAATTCAACTTTTATTACCCCAAGTACTACACAATAGAGCTTTCCATATTTACTGAAAATAATCTGTTATTATATTCTCATTAAATTATAGGATTTGGCTCTAAAATTAGAAGAACACAGAGTATATTGTTAAATTTAGATATACTCAAAATGATACATCCAACAATTATATAATATATAGTCTCTTCATGCCCTGATAGAGTACTTTAATATAAAATATTAAAACATTAAAAAGCTGCCATATATATTGTAAAAATCTTATTTTGATATATTTATATATTATAAAATCCATCCAAAGTGTACATTCAGTGGGCTTTGGTATAATAACAGAGTTGGGTATTCATCACCTAAATAAATATTAGAGAATTTTTATTATTCTGAAAAGAAAAAAAAACACCCCTTAGCAGTTACATTTCAATCCTTCTATCCAGCTCTTGCCATACATATGTTAATCAAATCCATTTTTATAAATTTTATATATATATATATAATATAAATGAAGATAAACAATATGAAGTACTTTGTGTCTAGTTTCTGTCAGTTGTAATAGTTCAATCTTTTTTAAAATTGAAAAAAATACTCATATATTACTTTTCACTGCAGTCCATAAATTGTTTTAAGTGCACTTTAGCTAAGATATAACCCTATTATAAACATTTTGTAATATTAATGTACACTTCTTCTGCTTCACTGAAGAATATTATTAAATTTGTACTATTAAACACTCCCATTGACAGCAACAGGGTTCTCTAGGCTATATAGTCCCATGTTTCATCCTTTAGTTTTTCTTCTAGTGACATATACATCCTAAACTTTCCCTTTCAACCTCAATCATACCTTGATATTGATGCTGTTAATTACGTTCACTCTAAACTGCTATCATTACTTTTATATATCCTTTTGTGCCTGGCTTGTTTCACTCAAAAAAAATTCTTCAAGGTTCATCCATGTTGTCATGTGCATCATGACTTCATTTCTTCTTACAGCTGAATAATATTGCATCATCTGAGTAATATTGCATCACATATGCATATATCATATTTTGTTTAGCTATTCATTGTTAATGGACACATGGGTTGTTTCCATTTTTGGGCTATTGTGAATATTTCTACTATGAACATCGGTATCCAAATGTCTGTTCATATCCTTATTTTCAGATTTTCTGAATATACACATAGGAGAGGGATTGCTGGATCATATGGAAGCTCTATATTTAACTTCCTGAGGAATTGTCAGGCTTCTGCAGCAGCTGCACTATTCTACACTTACACTAACAGTGAATAAGCTTTCCTATTTATTCACTTTATCTCCAACACTTGTAGTTTTCAATTTTTTAAAACAGTGGTCATTCTCTATGTGAAACGATATCTCACTGTAGTTTTGATTTGCATTTCCCTAATAGCAAGTGATGTTGAACATCTTTTCATGTGATATTTTTACTATTTATATTTCCTCTTTGGAAAAACATCTAATAATGTCTTTTGCCCATTTTTGGGGGGACATTCATCCTTTTAGCATTGAGCTGTAGGAACTCTTTTTATATCATGACTAGTAAACGCTTATCAGATATGTGGATTTCAAATATTTTTTCCCATTGAGTAGACTGCTTTTTCACCTTTAGACAAAATCCTTCCAAGTACAAAAACATTTAATTTTGAGAGGATCCCATTTATCTATTTTTCCTTTCTTTGCTCATGTTTTGGGTGTAAGGTCTAAAAATCTACTTCCTACCCCAAGAACTTGAAGATGTTTTCCTTTATTTCATCCTAGAAGTTTTTTAGCCCTGGCTTTTATATTTAGCTCTTGAATATATTTTTATTTAATTTTTGTATCAGGTGTGGAGATATGGGCCTACTTTCGTTCTTTTGGATATGGGTATCCTGTTCTCTCAGTACCATTTGTTGACGAGACTGTTCTCTCCCAGTTGAGTGGGCTTGGTAGTCTTGTCAAAAATCAATTAATCTGGGAAGTGGATATTGCTTTAGTGATTGAGCTCCTATCTACTATATGGGATGTCCTGGGCTTGGTTCCCTGTGCTTCCTAAAGAAGATGAGCAAAACAGTGAGCTGTTGCAATGGGCTGGCATGATTAGCTGATGCACCAAGATGATGCAACAAGAGACACAAGGAGGAAAACAATGAGAGACACAACAAAGCAAGGAGCAGAGATCACTTAAGTGATTAGGCATCATCCTTCCACATGGGACATTCCAGATTCAGTTCCCAGTGGCTCCTAAATAAAAGAGGATGAGCACTCAATGAACAGACACAGCAAGTGCAAACAACAAGGGGGTGGGGAGGAATAAATAAAACAAAATCTTTAAAAAATCAATTGATATTAGAAGTGAATGTCAATTTCTGAACTCTTGATTGGATTCAATTGATCTTTACATATATCTTTATGCCAATATCATGCCGTGTTGACCACTGTATGTTTGTATATGTTTAAAAGTCAGGTTGTGTGAGTCCACTGACTTTATTCTTCTTTTTAAAAATAGATTTAGCTATTTAGTGCTCATTTTCCTTCCAAATAAATTTGGTAACTGACTTTTCCATTTCTGCAAAGTAGGCTTTTGAAATTTTGATTGGGATTATCTTGAACCTGCAAAACAATTTGGGTAGAATTTATGTCTTAACGATATTTAGTTTTCCAATGAACATCAGGTGGAAAATGTCAGCACACTTCCTTGATTTCAGTTCTTCTGAATATATTGAGTAATGGAATTTCCAGATCATATGGCAGTTTTATATTTATGTTCCTGTGGATCCACTAAACTCTTCTACAGAGGCTGCACTATTCTACATTCCCATCCTCAGTGGAGGAATGTTCCTATTATTCACATGCTCCCAAGCACTTGTTGTTTTCTGCTTTGTTTTTTTTTTCTTTTTATAATAATGGTCATTATATAAAGTGGGAAATGATATCTCATTTTTGTTTTAATTTGCTTTTCTTTATAGCTAAGGATGTTAAAAATCTTTTCCTGTGGGTTTTTTTTTTGCCATTTGTATTTCCTCTTTCAGAAAAATGTCTATTCAACTCTTTTGCCAATTTTTAAATTGGGTTGCTTGTCTCTTTATCATTTTGGTTTATGATCTCTTTTTAATAGCATGAAAATGAAACCCTTATCTGATAGGTGACTTCCAAATATTTTCTTCTATTGAGTAAGATGCTTTTTCACTTTGACAAAGTAATTTGAAGCACATAATTTTGAGAAGATCTCATTTATCCATTTTTCTTCATTGTTTGTGCCTTGGGTGTAAGATTTAAGAAACTACTACCTACCACAAAATTTTAAGACATTTCTCTACATTTTCTGCCAGAATTTTAATGGATCTAGCTTTTATATTTAGGTCTTTGATCTATTTTGAGTTAATTCTTGTAGAAGGTATGAGATAGGGGTACTCTTTCTTTTTTTAGTTATGCATATTCAGTTCTCCTAGCACCATTGGTTGAATAGACTGTTCTTATCCAATTGGGTGGGTTTGACAGCCTTGTCAAAAATCACTTGACCACATATGTGAGGGTCTATTTCTGAACTCTCAATTTGGACTTTTGCTATATATGTCTATATTTATGCCAGTATCATGCTTTTTTTTACCACTCTAGCTAAGTATTATTATTTAAAGTCTGGAAATGAGTTTCTAATTCTTTTTTTCTTTTTAAAGATATTTCTGGTTACTTTGGGTCCCTTGCACTTACAAATAAATTTGGTAATTGACTGTTCCATTTTTCCTAAAAAGGTTGTTGGAATTTCTATTGGGATTACATTCAATCTGTAAAACAATTTGGGTAGAATTTAAATCTTAATGATATTGAGTCCTCCAATCCATGGCCACGGAATGTCCATTTATTTAGGTAATATTTGATTTTGTTTAGAATTATTTTCTAGTTTTCTGAATACTGTTCCTTTATGCCCTTGGTTAAGTTTATTCCTAAATATTAGATTATTTATTCACTATTGTAAATGGATTTTTTTTCTGATTTCCTCCTTAGACTGCTCATAACTCTTACATAGAAACATCACTGATTTTTGCATACTACTCTTGTATTCCACCACTTTACTGAACTTGTGTACCTGTACTAGTAAGTTTGTTGTAAAATTTTCAGTACTTTCTAGATATAGGATCAAAACTTTTGCTTCTTTTCCAATTTGAATGCCTTTTTATTTCTTTTTCTTGCCTAATTGCTCTAGCTAAAACTTATAGCACAATGTTGAATAACAGTGATGATAGTGGGATTCCTTTGTTTTTCTTTATTTTATTTTATTTTTTTATTTCTATTAAAAATTTTTTTTAGGTTACATTGATTTACATAAATGTTACACAGAAATTTTAGGTACCCATATGCCCCACCTTGTTCTCAACATCAGCAGGAAAACTTTCAGTCTTTCACCATTGAGTATGACAGTAGCTCTGGAGTTTTTATATATGCCTTTTATCATATTGAGAATGGTTTCTTCTATAGCTCTCTTTCAGAGTGTTTTTTAAATTTAATTTTTTATATAACTATATGTATTTTTAGGGTACATTAATTACATAAATGTTACATAGAAATTCCATGAGTACCCATATGCCACCCCCCACACCTCCCACAACCCCCCACATACACATTCCTCATCAGTGTGGCATAATGCCTGTGATATATATACACATTTGGGGCTTTGTCATCAAGCATAGATCACAGTTCAGATTGTAGACGACCCTCTCAAATGCGTTTTCTATGGCAATAGAGTGTATTATGTGATTTTTCTTCTCTGATTTATTAATGTGGTTTATTACACTGATTGCTTTTCTTGTAATGAACCAACCTTGCATGACTTGGATGAAACCCACCTGATCATGATGAATACTTGTTTTAATAGGCTATTGGATTTGATTAGCAACTATTTTATTGTGGGTTTTTGCAACTATATTCATGAGGGAAATGAGTGTGTAATTTTCTCTTTTTCTGGATAAAATCTTTATCTGGTTTTGTTTTTTAAAAAGATTTATTTATTTTTTTATTTTTTATTTATTTATTTATTTATTTATTTATTTATTTATTTATTTATTTATTTATTTATTATCCCCCCAAGATGGATCCTTCTTGTCTGTTCACTGTGTATGCTTGCCTTCTCTTGGGGACACTGGGAACTAAACCTTGGACATCCAATGTGGGAGGTGAGTGCCCAATTGCTGAGCCACATCCAGTACTTGTTGGCTGCATCGCCTGCTGGTTATGGAGTCTGCTTATTCCATCATCTCCTCATTGGGGTGTCCTCTCATTGTAGCATTTTCTCTTTGAGGTGGTTGGGGTGTCTGCTGGTTGCAGAGTCTGCTGGTTGTGGTGGCTTCAGGATCAGCTGGTTGCAGCATCTGCTGATTGTGGCACCTGCTCATTGAAGCAGTTGTGGTGTCTGCTCATTGCAGCAAATGTGGCATCTGCTCCTTGTGGTGTCTTTTTGTCTAAGTGAATGAAAATGAAATTAAATAATCTTGATCAAATGAAGTAATTTATGGCTTTCCTTTGAAAGACTTTAAAAGTAACAAACATATCTCATAGCATTAGGAATATACAATATCAATTATTGGAAAAAATAAATGAATGATTCACAGCCATATAAATTGTTTTTAATCAAAATTTTGATACAGATTCATAAAGCATAAATCCATCCAAAATATGCAATCAGTGGTGTTATAATCACATAGTTGTGCATTCACCCTTTTGATCATTATTAGAACATTTTCATTTTTCCAATAATAAAAATAAAAAACAAAAATACTATATCCCTTAATAATCATCTCTTAATCTCTCTATATTTCTTCTGTCATACATAGCTGCTATTCTGTGTTTGCCTCTCTAATTTATCTGTATTTATATTCTTTATTGATGGATTCAAAGAATATATAGTACCTTTTTTCTAGTATCTTTCACTTATTATATTTTCTTTTTTTATTCTTAATGGAAGGTTAATATATTCATATACATTAAGGTCCATAATCAATGATTCACAGCCATATAAATTATTTTAATATTAGTATGTGTATTAGTCAGGGTTCTCTAGGGAAACAGAATCAACAGGAAATATCTGTCAATAATATGAGATTATATAAGAGTCTCTCACATGACCATGGGAAATTCTCTCTGAATATTGAAATCACTTCCCCTTTTAAGACATTGAACTGATTGGATAAAACATCTCTCATTGCTGACAGCAATCTCCCTGATTGATTTAGATGTAGTCATCTATCTATACAATAAACTCAATGGTGACTAAAGTCTATAAAGGTCATTTATTACAATTATCCCAGTGCTTGCTTGACCAAAGACCTAGGCACAATTACCTGGCTGAGTTGACACATTAGTGTAACCATCACAGTCCACCACTTGTCAACTTGGCAGCCATACACATTACCTTAAACCATATTTAGTCTCTAAGTAAGAACAAAACAGACAAAGATATATATATATATATATATGCCCAACAATGTTCAACTCTCCCACATACAACTGGAAATGCATTAATTCCCTATAGAATAGTGTGGAAGTCCTTGGGTAATATTCCCTCTTAAACTTAACATCCTTAGATATGATGACATGAAACTAATACAACTTTTCATATGATATGGGAAAGGTTAGGGAAGAAAACAAAGAAATTTGTTTTGTGTACATATACAATCATACTCATAATGAAACAAGGAAGAATGGTTCATGACTATTACAGCCTTCATTTCTGTAGCTGGTAACATAGTCGAAGTTCATATTTATCACTAACTTCTTCTACTACCCATTCCATGTTCGCATTACCCTCAGCAAGCACTTCAGCTGGATGGTTCTTTGCCTGGTGGGGTGACCCAAACTTTCATTCCTGAAGATTCTGGTCCATTATTAGTCCTGCAAGGATTGGAATGTTGAAGTTTTCCATTGACTTTAATTACAGGGAATAGCAATACTAGCATATATGCTTAGAGGATCTCTTGTATTCCAG
>PVKH010010322.1:0-18317 GCA_004027955.1 Chaetophractus vellerosus | reverse complement strand
AATTTCAAAGACTTTCAGTCACATCTCATTGGTGAGTACTAGCAGCAAGAGAGGCTGGGATCTGCCTTTTTTTTTTTTTTTTTTAAATCTTAGAGTTTTGTTACCAAGGAAGAAGAGGAGATGGCTGTTGAGTAGCAAACCAGCAGTCTCTACTACTGAGTGAACCAGATAGAACACAGCTAAAAACTGTAATACTTCCTAGAGTTATTTGATACTCAGAGAACAAATGGAAATATGTAGATATGGATGTTCCAAATATGAACAAATTTCATACCTGTGGCTAATCGAGGGATGCCAGGTGTGCTCTCTAGGGTAAAATCAGAATGTTCATTTCTTGAAAAGCCTCATGGGGCAGCTAATGTTCATTATGTTGGGGAATTTACCAAGGTTCAGGGTTTGACCTTTATTGCTGTAGGGATTGAAACTTGATTTTTTTTTCAGCACACCAAAAGTGGCTTTGTCTGTCAAAGATGAATTCAAATTACCCCCACACAGAGGTAAAAATCATAGATGTAGAAAAGCAAAATGTTTATTAATTTGCAATGAGAAATAACTGTCACAGGGAGCAAAATGCTCACAGAAGTTTGCTTGGTGAACCTGGAATCAGAAAAATACCAGATAAGTCAAGTGAATGCTCAGCGGAATCAGCCCATAGAAATGAAGGACTTTGCCAGGGGGTCAAAGGCAGGTGTAGGGGCTCCTTCCCTTCCCCAGCCAGTACTTGCTGGTCTATTGCCTGTGTTTACTCCTTTTTTCTGTATTAATGGTTGTATTCCCATTCTGACTGAGACAAACAGATTTGTTAACCTTCAAGCAGACAATAGTCTTGCATGCTTGGGGACCTGAGTCTCTTCAGAGATTCAGAGTGATTTTATCTATCTCTGCTCTAACTTAAATGTTTGGTTATGCATATTTAAATCTTAATTCTCAGAGGGCAATTTTATTCTCCTTTTTTCCAAGTTCCCAAGAGAAGCCTCTGTGTAAACCCTATATGTTGACTCTAGTAGGCTGTTATGTAGACAGTTATGGTTAAAACCAGGAAATGAATGTGTCCCTTTTATGGTAGAGCATAAGAGGTGATGAGGAGCATTTGTCAGCCAAAAAAACCCTGAAGAAATCAACCTTTTGAACAGGAAGTCAATGTGTGAAATCTTCAAAGTAGGGCTGAATCATCTAAGACACAATGAATCCAACTGTTCAGGCAGCAAATAACTCATAAGACAATACAAGAATACCTTTTCCTCTGTGCCTTGGTAATCTGTGAAACTGTAAGTTGTTTGAGAGATCTGGGTACATTCCTTGGGCTTGAACACTTGTCTCCTTCCTTCCTCATCACACGTGTGTCCTTTCCCAAACTGAGAACCTAGCCAAAGGGGAAGAGCGTCCCTGATTAATCAAGAGCAATGCTCTTGTAACTGGAGACCTTTCTGAAAGTCAAGCCATGAGAGTCAGAAGAGAGGGCTAATTCTGCTCCACGGTTCTAGACTGGTTTAATTGCTTACCTGAATTAATATTATTTATTTCATTAAGTACATTTGGAATTATTGTTCTTAGTGCTATCACTTTTTATAAAAACTGGGTGGATAAAAGCATGAAGTTTTCTATGTCTGTAGGGGAAGCAAATGTGCTGTCTGCAGACACAAAGAAAGGGAGAAAGTTGAATGACTCAGAAAAACAACAGCAGCAAATCATTTCCCCCTAAAACCTTTGAGCAACTTTAAAATCTGGGTAATTTGATTCTCAACTTCCCTTTGAGACCACACATAGAATCCAGTAACTTCTTAAAGACAGATCTTTCCAGATTAAAATACCATATTCTTTTAAGCTATGTTGGGGGAGATATTGGTATGCTTAACAAAATACTACTTCTCTGAAAGGATGAGGGATGCATTTCAATTGTGAGCTCCATCATCAGCTGCTTGTCAAAATAAACTGTTTATCTTCCAATTTCAGAGTCTTTCAATTCCAGGTCTGCCACAGCTGTTGAAAGAAGCTTCCTCTCTGAGAATTTGATCTGGTTTGACTATTGGATGTTAAACAGCATGGAGTCTAAAATAATAACATGTCTCTCAGTTTTGGTGACAACTTTTCAGCATACCCACCAACTAGAATCAGGGGCAGTTGAGAAACAGTCCTTTTTGTTTAAGAGACTTACAATTATATGCTTCATGACTTGAAATTTAGGGGAAATAGATAAGGAATTATTTTTTTAATGGTGTGTTCTGAGTCTTTACAATTTTTCCCCCTGTTTTTCCTTATAAAAGAGCACCTGATATTTTTGGTCATAATCAGTGTGTGTGTATATGTGCATATTTTGAGGTACTGGGGTCAGAGATTAAACTTGCGACCTTGTATATGAGAGGCCAGTGCTCAACCACTGAGCCACATCAGCTCCCCTGAGTTTTGTTTTTGGAGGTATGGGGACCGAACCCGGGACCTCTCATATGGGAAGCAAGCGCTCAACTGCTTGAGCCACATCTGCTGCCTGTATTTTTGCTGAATCACATGATGCAGGATGAAATTAAAAATATTTTTTGTCTTTTTTTTGTAGGATGAAATTTTTAAAGCAACTTTTTTTCTTTTTACTACTTTATTCTTAAAGCATTTCTATAATTTTAATTAGTTTGCTTCTTTTACCCAGTGCTTCCTTTTGTCTAAGCATTCATAGTACAAGGTAGTGTTTGTTAAAGGTTTCTAAGCACCATGACAATTAAGAAACAAACAAAAACACTCCATTTCTATATGGGTGAAAGAAAACTCAATGGTCCCACCTGAAATGAGCACTTTGGTCCCCTGAAGCCAAATTCAATAGAGAGTCTGGGTTAACCTTTTGGCTTCAGACTGTTAAGGGAGGAGAGGACTGAATGGCCCTTCTCACCAACCCCCACCCACCCACCCGAAACTGTTACTCCTCTAATAGCTGGAAACCACCATCTAAGACAGCGGAGACTCTCCAGTGCACTTACTGAATTGTACTTGGGTCTTGGGTCATCAGTTCACAATGAAGGATTTATATAAAAAAAAAAAAAATCCCATGACCCTTACTGTCATCTTATTGTAAGATGTTATCAGTGGCTTCTGATTTGCCCACGTATCAGAATCAAGTAAATTGCTTCTAAACAATGGAAATTTCCAGGCTCACTTCAAATCTACACCATCGGAATTGCTGGGCAAAGGCCCAGGGCAATCTGTATTAGAAACAACCTCTCAGGGGGTCCTGATGCAGTTGGTGGGAGTATGGGAGCCAAGAAACGGTGTCCCTCCTAAAAGGATCAGGACGGGGATTTCACTCTAGCCTCAGCTCCAGCACCAGTGGTCCTACTTATGCTCACACCATTTATTTTTATTTCCTGGGTAATGAAATTCATAGCGCTGATTGTGCTGCTCTTTTTCTCATCGGCGATGTGAAAAATGTGACTGCCTCTAGTAAATGTGTAATAAGAAACATGGCATTTCGGTTATTAGCAGTGCTCCTACCTTCATCCTCTCTTTCCTATTCTCATTTCCTGTTTGCCAAAATTCCTTTGATGCTTTATTTTTAATTTTGTACTTTATTCTATCATGGGTATTTTTTTAAACATTGTTTAAAATCTTTTCTGGAGCAAAGGGTGGCATTAACAAAGAATAAATACTATTCTAAATATTTTATAAACCTTGATGGTCCTTTCCTAACTTGAGTTGAGGTGTTTGAATTTACTGTTTCTTATTTTAAAAAGTCAAATTATGATGATCCAGCAGAAATCACAACATAAACTTGGTTGAAGATGATGCCATGACTATCTTATTTAGTCTTTTTTGCCCTTTTGGGGAGAGTGGGTGGGGTAGGGAAAGAGATCATTTGCTGTATCTTATTTCCATAGAAAACAAACAGGTAGTTTTCTAAATTTTATTCAGAATGAAATCAGCTTAGTAGAAATACATCAGTGATACACCTGAACAAGAACTTGATTTCTTAATAAAATCAGTCCTGAGGGGGCAGAATTGGACGTCAACTATGCTCTGCTTTAAACACATTTGAAGATAAAGTTGGTCTGTACAACAGCAAGCAAGCCTGAAAAAAGCAAGCAACTGGTAGACCCAGGAAAATCATTTGTCGTCTTAACCTGCATGAGGTGAGGCAAGCTTGCTTTTGATCCATTCCTGATATTTCTTGGTTAACAGGGTGTAGATTCCAGGTTTCTTGGCTCTCCCACATTTATGACCTCCAGAAACTATGGCATAGAAGGCACCCTTACAGACCAAGGGGCCACCCGAGTCACCCTGGAAAGAAGAACATGGGCAGATACTTGGTGAGAAGCTGTTGAGCTGTTTCTACCACCTACTGTTGATTAGTCAAAGGATTATCATCTGGGCCTTTGGTTTTCTTTGTGTATTGAAGAGTGCCCGAAACAGCTTTGCTCAGCTCAGGCTCTCTAAGTCCCTGTCTCTGACTATGACTGTGAGTATGTCTCCGTCTATGTCCATATCTGTGTTTTTGTTCTGTGTCTGCCTGTGTTTATGCACACAGACACTCCTTTGGTAATCAGTGACTATTATACTTTATTAGCTAAAGAATGGGTGGAGATAAGGTTTGCAGTAATTCACTGAAATAAACAAAATTTTTAAAATTGTGAATTTCATTTTGGTGTTTACAGTCTTCAAATCAAGTTGCCGTTGATAGAAGTAATGTATTATAAATTTCGTAGATGACTTTATCCCGCTATTATTATTTTGCACCCTCATGCAGTTGAGCTCAGTGCTATAAACATACACAATACAGTAAATGCTTGTTGAATGAAGTGATTTTGGAGGACTCTGACAGCAAAATATGTAACTAAAATTCTGTCAAGGGAAGTGAAAGGGTTAAAGGGCGGCAGGGCTTTTCAGATAAAGAGCTGTTTTTCAAGTCTGAAGCTCAGCTTTTGCCTCTGCTGCCTGTCACGTTGCAAACTGCCATGCTTTTACTCTGGTCAGTCATGATAATTAATGTTTAGGAGGATGATGATCTTGGGGGAGCTGAAGATACAAAGGTCCTTTGAAATCATTACCCAGCTCTCCCAATAATGCTTGGTATAGGATGATGGGAAAACTGTATTCTAATTTTCAAGGAATTAGTAATCCACCTGTGCTACATATCAGTCACCTATAAACACGATTACCTGTTTTGTTGTTGTTGTTACTATATAAGAAAACAAAAGATTTTGAAAATACATTGTTTTTTTTGTCCTTCAGTCAACATTATTTAAGAAATATATACTGCATATTTGAGTTTTTTGCATTTGAGTCTTATTAGACCCCTCTATTGATTGACTTAGATAGTTTTTCTTTTTTGGATAGGTTATCTTCTCCTAGTCACCTCTAGTCACTTCAGGGTTGGTAACACCCCTCAGAGGAAGCCTGTGAAAGTTTCCAGGTATAGTCTATTACCCATATTAATAAACATTTAGTGAGAGCTTATTAGGCACTGGGAAATTCATATGACTCATTCACATTGGCAGATGAAAAAGAATGGAAAATGTTGTACAGGAATGGCGAATGCACTTCGAGTTATGATTTCATATTTTCCATGCCTCTCTGAGATGCCTGTTTGATGGATACCAAAGACTTACCTGGCAGGAATCCTTCTGGCCTCTGGCATCTCCTGCACACACCATGCCAGTAGTTATAATGGGTTTGTGGTTGTAATAACTTTGACTGTTGCAAAGTTTTCGACTTATGACAGTAACGGTGACTTCTTGCAGGGTATCAGAGGGGCTAAATGATTCAGGGTCGGTAGTGCCCCAGCCAGTGACCTGGCATTTGGTTCCAGCTCTAACATAGCTTTTGGATGTTAGTTGGAGCAGCTGGACATTCTTGTTGAGTTTTGCGGCCATGTGAAGCTGATAGATTGGAAAAAGAATAAATCATCATTCGTCCCCAGTAGTATTCTACTGATAGCTTGAGTGTTTTATGTGTGGTCCCTCTGTCCTAGCAGTGCGTCTCTCCTCTTGGATCTACTTTGGTGGTAGCTTACAGCTGTATTTGTGGTTGTTGCCTTTTTGAACATGCTCTCCATTCCCTGTAGAGCTCAAGGATACTTGGGGTGAGAGCTTGCACCGAGCAGGAATTTTGCCCAGTCTCAAGCAAACTGGCCTTTCCCCTGCACTGGATGAGTTTTCTGTGGAATAACATTCACAGGTCATGACCTTGAGGGTTGGGCTGTTTCCCGTTGGATGGGGCCCTTGAGTATGGTCTAGACTAAGTTTGGACTAGATTAAATATGGTCTAGACTAAGTTGTAACTCACTTTTTATCCCTGAAGTCACTTGGTTGGCTCGTTGTATAAACTGCTATTGTGTTTTTCACTTGATAATGAGGAAAGTAGTTGGGAAAAAAAACCTTTCAGTGTGTGTCATTAGGATGTTCTCCTCCCACATATGTGAGCACCAGAGTTGCTTTTCCTCATTTAAATATAACCCTGATGCATATGTGATGAATTCTTGTTCCTTTCAAGGGAATACATGCGATAATATGGATCCTTATAGAATATGTTATAATCACCTCAAGCAAAGAGAGGGTGCTAACAAAATACTCATGCTGTATAAGAATACTGGAGAAATCGAAGGAAGGCAATGCCACGTACCTTAACCAGCATGATGTCATTCGATTCAGGACCTGATTTAAAGCTTGAGAATGGTATGAATTTTTTAATCTCAAATGTTTGTTTGGACGCCTCATTCTTAGAGAGAGAGTGTGCTCCTAACACCACTTTAGGAGACTTGCCTTTGGCAAACCTGAAAAAGCAACAAGAACAACTAAAGTCAGTCTTGAGAATACAGACAGAAAAGTGGGCAGCTCTCCACGGGGCTGTGCCCTCTTCAACCTGCAGGACAAAGCAGGGTGGCCTAGTCCACAGAAGGGAGGGCCAGTTCTGCAGCTTCCTGGGTGCTGTGTGATGGTGAAAAGGCAGCCAGGGGAAACATTGTTTGATAGGCAACCTCTGGGATTTCAGAAAGTAGGACTCCAAGCACATGGGTGTAAGAGAAAGCTAAAGCTTGAGCAGCCTAGGTGAGTGATGAAGCCACCAGAGATAGAAAAGTTCATCACCATCTTGGAGTGGGGAAATCAAGTTCAGGGGGCACTGCAGCTGAGCCAGCCGGACTAGATGGAAAAATTCTGGTGGAAACTTTTGGATGCCAAGCAGAGAATCACAATGAGTTGGTAAAGTTAAAAATTAGTGATATATGGACCACATGTCAACTAGGCTTCTCATTCCTTAAAGAGTTTACTCTAAAGTTTTGATCTATTTGTCTAATGAACTTGTGTAAAGTTAAAGTGAGGAGTTTTCACAAAGATGTAATATTTTAATATTCTGAGATGGGGTAAGCATACCATTTTAGGCTTGGGAATAGCACACCGAGTGTTCCCTGGGGGCAGTTTTCCCAGTGAAAAGGCAGGGGTACATTTCTGAGAACTAAGTAAACCACCTTAGAATGGTAGTTGCATTATTTGTCATTTCTTCATGGGTTTTGTTTTGCAGCTTCCTTCTTCAGTCATTCTTTTGCTACAATACCTGCTACACTCTACAAAAAGGTATTTCGCTTCTTAAATTAAAAAATGGTCATCTTTTCCCAGTGACAACATTGAGAAAATTCTATTCATTACCTTATTTTTTCTGTTTTCTTTTCCACATTTTATCTGTTATCAAAGGAATGGTTAACAGGCACCAGAATAACAAAATAGCCAAAAAAATCAATGAAAAAATGAAAGGCATTAAACCTGTTTAGGTAAATAAATGATAGAGCAATATAAAATTGCCACGGTTCAACTATTTTTGACCTATGGCAACTTCATATGGATTCAACCTATTAATTTTTTCCCATGGTTATGTGTTTATGTACAATAGTTGTGATGCCAGCTATCAAGATGATTCCTTGTTCATACTATAGAATTAAATATATTATCAAAGCAAAGAACATAATGGAGTCCAGTTATCCCACTACATGAACAAGTCTGAAAGGTGTTTTAAAAAGAGAACAAGAGATATTTGAGATAGATAACTTCTCTGAAAAGAATCCCTAAAAAGAATTCATTCATACCAACCATATATATATTTGTGTGGGATAATATTTTAAAAATATTCATGAATTATTTCCCCCAATAAATGTAAGCTCATTGAAGGCAGGAATTTTTTATTGTCTTGTCAGTGCTGAATCATCATCTCCTGGAATAGTGCCTGGTACCTAAGAGTGATTAGTAAATATTTGTTGAATGAATGAATGGATATGCCCCATTTTGCCTGTCACCTCTGCATTTAAGAGCTGCTCTCAATGCTTCTGTGGAGGGCTTTCTCCTGGCAGGATGCAATGAAAAGAAAAAAAGACTTTTCAAGTGAGTTTTTCTTTACTGAGATGGTTGATTTCATGTGTCCACTTGGCTAGATTATGGTATCCAGTTGTTTGGTCAAGCAAGTTCTGGCCTGATTGTAACTGAGCTTATTTCATAGATGGATTTGCACCTATAGTCAATTGATTGCATCTATGACTGATTGTATATACAATCAACAAAGGAGATTGCCCTCAGCAATGACAGGGGTTCTCCTCATCCAATCAGTTGGAGGTCTTAAAACAATAATGGAGAATTTCAGAAGTCAGAAAGAAGAATTCTTGCCTCTACTTCAGCTGGCCGGCTTCTTCTAGGGAATTCAACTTCACCTTTATCAGAGTTTCCAAGTTGCTGCCTGCCCTATGGAATTCAGGCTTGCCAATCCCGGTGGTTGCATGAGCCAATTCCTATAATCTCGTAATATTTACACACACACACACACACACACACACACACACACACACACAGCCTATTGGCTCTGTTTCTCTGGAGAATCATGACTAATATACTTACTGACTTCAAGTTTTTGAAAAAGGGGACTTGTCACAAGGTAAAATGATGGAGAGACGTCCCCAGAGCTAGAAAGAGGTTCCCAGAGGATTGTGGGAGAAGGGAGTAGTGATGGAAGGGGACTCAATGAGAGAAAAGATGTCATAGGGGTCCTCAGCAAAGCAGCCTGAGTTTTGCGTATTTCAGAGGCAGCAAGTCCCAGAGAAGAAGCAATTGTTGCAGAGTAAGGCCGGGCTGACAAAGCCATCAAGATTCATCAAGATTCCTGGGCCCTAGGGTGTAATGGAAACAGTAGAATGTTTCACAAACCACTGGAGGAGAGTGAAAATGGTGGAGGACCATGTACATACAGGTACAAGGACCATCTCCAAGGTAAACTGCTTGGACGGACTGAAGATTAGATGAGTGACAGAGGTCTCAGCGGATACTGGCATTGACCAATAATATCAAGGGCCAAATGTCCTGCCTTCAGCTCTACCCTACCCTATGTCTTGGCATTGTGAAAATTGATCAGAACTTGCACCCCACTGATGGAGAAAAAGGGGTGAAATCCTAATTACCTGACATAAAGTTTACAACAAAATTGTATTAATTTATGTAAAAATAAATAAAATTATATTTTTTAGATACTTGAGTTTGTGGGCTGAGATTTGCACCCACTACCATTTTTTTTTATTTTAATAAACTAAGATGTATAGGCCCAACTCTACATTTACTCATCTAGTATGTCTAGACCTCATCTTGGGGCAACATGGAGAAGTCAAGATGATTTCATGGCTGTCCAATATGTTTATAACTCCTGTTCCCTCAATTAAAAGACAATTTGAAAAAAAAGGAAAACTTTCTTCAAGGTGAAAAACAATTGCTAATTTGAGTTGAAGATACAATTCCATCCAAATTTGGAGAGTTATGGGGTATATACTGGTGAGTCAGGGAAGAAGCAACTGTTTTTTATCCCTGGTTGTACATAATTCCAGTATCAGTGTTTTAATAGTGCCAAAGTTGAACTGATTTGCTATATGTTAGATAAAATTGCAGTTATGTCCAGGAATGAAACTAGCAATTATTTTTTTAAAGATCTTGGAGCCAGTTGTATGCTACAGAAATATCCCATTGCAATGTGTTTTTATGGAGGCCATCGCAAATCCTTTTTTGGAACAAGGAAGGACATAAAATAATTTTATTTGTTTGTTTGCATATAACTATTTCTTCGTTACAAAAGGCAGCTATATGGCAAAAACACACATATTCATGCATACAGGTTAATAAAGATTAATAAAATGTAAAGGAAGAAATGATTCTTTCAAGTTTGGGGAATGAGTCCATGACTGCAGTTGAGCAGGTTTGCACAGGGCAGAACTGTGACTTCCTGGAATTAGTCCTTTTTGGTTTTTACCAAAAGAGTTTATTTTGATTTATTTTGGGAATTCTAGCTTTTTTGTTGAAAACTTTGCCTATTGCAAAATCAGGCTGGGAATGAAATTTCTCATAGGATGTGCAATGGATTTCCTAGGATTGATTCAAATTCAGTTTCAATGTGCCCACTAAACCCAAAGCTTTGGAGAGGAAAGATGATATAAAACCCCCAGGGACTCACGTTCAAACAGAAAAGGTGGATACATGCATAAATAACTCAAGGAATGCTGTGAGGTACCAGTGGGGGGCGTGGAAGATGGATTCTGATGAAGGCAGGGCTGAGAAAATTTGTGGCTTTCCTTCATCTTTTACCAACATCCTTCACTGGTTATTGCCTTTGAAATGTTTCAGTTGTTTTCGTCTCCCCTGGAACATGTTAATCCCAAAACAACCCAAGCAGATGATGAATGCTTTCTGAGCTTTCTATTTCTGGATACCCTTCAATGTAATTTGCACTACAAAGGTCTATTTTTCTGCCCATGAGATATCTGGAATGACTTGAGTTCTAGGATTCCACCTCCTTAGCTAACTCCAGGTCTGAATTCACACAGAGGAGAAGCAATAAGACCGATGTCTTCCATTTGTACAGCATGGTGCTTCTCCAAGTGTGGTCTATGGACCACCTGCTTCCAAATCATCTGGAGGTGTTTGTTTAAAATGAAGCTTGCTGTGTCCACCCTGGATTTACTCAGAACAGCTTGCTCACACGAAGTCTTTTCATCATCTGCCGAGAGACATCCATTAGTCTGATCTCTATTTAGCCTAACCATAATCTTTTCGGTGTTGTTAAAGCTGATGGGCTGTATAGTCCTTACCAGTGAAGTGGTGTCCTTCGACTGGCCCCAGGTGACACATCTCCAAAGTAGGGGACTCAGTACTCAAACCCAGATTTTGTGACTCCAAGTCTAGCACTCTTTCCATGACTCCTTTTAAAGCCCCATGCTAACTCCCTTCAAGCCTCTTATGTCCTCTGCCAGCCTGTCCAGGTGCTCAGCAGTTTTTCTATGTAGACCCATTCCTTGAGGTTTGACAGCAAAGGTAGGGGCCCTATTTCTTGGTGTTCTATTTTACCTTAGAGAAGGGAGGGGAAGACCTTGCTTTGAGAGAGGGGTTTTTTCTATTCTATCCCATCATCTCACATTGGATCACTAGATTAGCTCCTCTGTTATTACCTGGAAAGGTAATGACATGTAATAATATAACAAGCTAGATAATATGCATTAAGTTCTTACGGTGTGCCAGGTCCTGTGCCAAGTATTTTACAAATTTTCCCTTATTTAAGCCCAACAACAGTCCTGTGAGGTAGGTATCATGATTGTCCCCATTTTACAGAAGAGAAAATTGAGGTTCACGTTAATTCATAAACTGGAGAAAGTCTCACAGATACTAAGCAGAGGCTCCAGGATGCAAACACAAACAGGACTAAAACTCATTTTATTTTTAGCCATTCTACTCTGGGAGACTTGGGTGATAGAGATGGAGGGAGGCTGTGCTGGAAGGGGCTGTAGAACATTCTAGGCAGGTGAGAGGAGAAGTGCCAAGGAGGGAAGGCATTGGAGGGGACCAAGGAGGACAATGGACAAGAGTTGGTGAGAGTTTTGGTTCTGCTAAATTTAAATGTTGAAAATAAGATTATGCAGGAAGCTTTTATAATTGGCATGGCAACTAATAAATGGGCCAAATTGCTACATGAGGAACCATGTGGGTGAGTGATGAGGAGAGTGCACCCCCAGATTTGGCTCTTTTCACCATTTTGCTGGGGAAGGGACCCAGGTTTAGTTAAATATTCCCACAGGAAACTTGGGAGTATATTTGTGGAAAGCCACCATTGAACTACTTCATAATATTTTGGATTTCATAAAGCTTAATATTTTTTCAACACTGATCTGCCTACATTTTTACACCCAAGAGTTCTACAGAGGAAATTTGATCCACATATCCTGGACTTCTTTATACCCCAGTCATTTAAAATGATTTTTAGCAATAGTTTTTTTAACTCCAAGATTTTTTGTAAGCTTTTTTCCTCTACTTGGGAATTTACTTCTACTAAGTCAAGACCACTTGACAAAATTTAAAATTCAACTTAAAAAGACTGTTTAACTTTGGATAGCATTTTATGGTTTATGAAGGACTTCACAAACCATGCTTTAGAAAAAAAGAAAATCCTCCAATTTCTTTTATTTTTTCCATCTGACATTTGAGCATTTATAGATTGAGCTCTGTCTGGAGAGGTTGTAGTCCAAAAGAACATTCACCATAAGCATATTTGGAGACGTGGATAACTTGGATGGAATGAACATTTATGGACAGTCCCCCTCTGCCCACCTGGTTCTGAGGTGGCAAGTGTTCTGGAGAGATGCCGACGAGATGGGGAGGGAGAGATTTGTGACCTCAAGAGCCCCATTTAAACGAGCCATATTAAACTGGAAATCAATGGCTTGCTATTAGAAATAAAGCCAAAGTGTTCACTGTTTGCAGGCTTCAAATTTTCCAATTTGTGTTTTAAAATGGCCCCATTAAAATGGGGGCAATCAGACAAAATCCCAAAAAAGAACATGGAGAAGCAAATCAATTCAGCTGTTTGGTTTTGATACAGCTGATGCCCGGAGGACAAATCATTATGGCTAAGATAGATTCTTGAGTGAAGTGCTGCAGTGTAGGTAAGGAAAGGAGAAATCTCCATTTCTTATGAGCTTACTCAGTGAGGATACATAAGGAAACAAACAAACACAAATCTCCAAACCAAAAAACTGACAAACACCAAATGCAAAATTAGTCTTCTATTGCTCTTTCTTTTGTGACAGTTAAAGTAACCCAAGTGAATTTTATTAGCTGAATCATAGGCTGAAAAGGACTTGGAGAGTTTATTCCTTGTCTTTAGAAAAGATTACATTCTAAGTATCCTAGAAAGATAACTCTTCTCCCTCTCCATAAATTATCTATAACTTTAAAAAATTCCACTTGGGAAGATTCTGCTTGGGAAGATTGTTGACCCTTACAGGTTTGATTCACAAACTGTGAGCCGCAAAACTTTGGTGGAGGGGAGGCAAAGAGTTAAATAAGAGAAGAACAAGCTTCTTATACATATGATGATAATGATAATAGCTGCAATTTATTTGTGAGAAGCACACTGAGATATTTAATTAGATGACATTTAATCATGAAACAGGTAGAATTATTATTATTTACTCATTTGCAAAGTGGGGAAACGGAGGCACATGAAGCAAACTAGGCTGTCTGATTTCCTCATGAGCAGCATGACGTAACAAGGTGAGGAATACCGCTGCTTCAGTTATTACTGTGACTGTTTTCTCTGGCATTAAACAGAGGACTTGAATTTGTCTAGTGGCTTGCTGGGAGAGGAATGGAAAGGTAGCACAGCTCTCCATAGCAAGGAAAACCCAGGGCAGATAATGTGGATGTGTGAGAGGGTAGATAAACTCCACCAGTTGGTCAGTTTCTATAGAAACTAGCAGTAGATCAAAGTCTCTCCCAAGAGGGGAGGGCTTCTCTTCTAGGCCACTTGAAGGAAAAACACATTTGCCAGAAAAGTGCAGGGTACTCACCAAGAGCGACAGTGGGCTGCTGTCAGCACCCACTGTGGATGGATAAGGACCCCTCCACAAATGTGATTTCCACCATATTGGAGAGAAGCCATAAATGGCCTGGAATGAGGGGATACTTCTTTCCCCCCAATAATTTCCATGTTGAAACCTGCAAGAAAACCAAGACATAAAAATCCAATTAGATTGTTTCATATCATTCTTCTGATGACGGTCGCTATATTATTTTCCAGGGGAAAAAACTCCATAGTCACCTAATAACTATTATTATAATTTTACTGATAAATAATTATATGATAGATTATAGCTTAGAAGGATAGAAATGGTTGTAAAAATATTTTTTTGTCTATAATGCAACAAAATAATTACATAGAAACTCATTTAATGATTACATGTAGTAGGTATAGGAGATACTTACATTCTGGAATTATATAAGCCCCAGCTACTAGGAAAAAGAGAGAAAAAGAAGAAAACTTAGTCATTTTAACGATTTAGACTTAAGAAGCCCAGATTAAACACTCTGATTCTATTGGCACGGAAGAAGATTCTGAAGATTGAGTTTTAATCTTGGCAAGTTTTAACTTTCTTACCACAAGGTTCTAGAGGTAAGGTTTTTCACACCTCGATTTGAAAGTATGCATCAGTTTTGGAAGTTTCAGATCTACGCTTTCAGTGCTTGTGGAAGAGGTCTAGGTACAATAAAGAACTTAATGAATTTGCAGACAGAATTTAAAGATGTTCATTACTCTAAAGCAATACTTACTATTTTTCTAGCAGAAAATAGTGCCTATCATATTTCATTTCTATTTTTCATTTATACATAGATTCATTTTGCAGAGGGACAGGAAACCTTGCACAGATCACGGCTGCTTTATAAAGAGGCTGAGCTGACATGAAAATCATCCAGAGAAACCCATGTGTTTTGTAGTAAACTTATTTCTAGTCGAGTCATTTTCTCTAAATTTGACCAAATTTGGTTAAATTTTAGTCACATTTTTGGGAGATTTCGTAACGTTATTAAAGAAGAACATTGGTAAAATATTTTTGATTCAGTTTCTCTATTTTGCTCATTTTTAATTGCAAATGACCATGTGTTTATCCAAGGTTTTAATAATAATATCTTTTAAAAATTGAGGACTGCATTTCATCATTCTCCCCAGGAACAGATGTCAAGGCATTGCCAGGCCTACTAAAGGACTTTCTCCTTTACTACAAAAGGTATTAGAATTAAGATTCTACAAGCTTCTCTTTGGCTGGGTACTGATCAATAGGGCAAATATTGTAGAATGAGTAGATATCGATAAGCCAGGCACCAGAACCCCAATCACTTTTTCGAAACACTGACCAAAATTTGCATTTTATTTTCCCTTTTCTAATACATATGCATTCCAGCTATTATTTTTTTTTAGAAAGGCAAATTGAAATCCAGAGCTATTATACTTGGCAGATTGCAAGAGACTCTTACCAAATAGTTGTTTCCAGGATGACAAAGTGGGAATAATCATAATAGCATCAATAATAATATTTTTATTGTAGTTATTATTATTCGCTTATGTAAATTAAGGGCTTTAAGTTATTTCCAAATTCTCTTTACATGGCCATTTTTATGTTTTCATATCTTGTGTCTGTGAGGAAGGCTGGACAAGTATAATATTTATGTTACAAATGAAGAAATAGGCTCAAAAAGGCTAAGTAATTTGCCCTGTGTTACACAGCATACAACCTGAACTGAATCACTTGCCTGACCTGAAATACCTTGCAAATTAATAAAGACACTGATATAACATATAATCTTACTAATAGACTCCTTTCATTTTACAGTGATGTGGCAACAGTTAAGCTTTCTGCATATTAAAGAAACGGAATTAACAAAACCAACGCGGAGCAGTGACTTCCTGCCAAGAGAACAGAGGGTGAGTCAAGGAAGAGCCAGGTGAAGAAAAGCCACAAACTTGATAAACTAAATTTGTTAGTTCCCCACAAGTGTCCCTGTGAAATTTCAACCCATCTTTTTCACTACTCTTTGCCTGGGATGTATCTCTCATGTGTCATTTTTTGAATTTGTTAAGTGGACAAAATGATGTCAATTCCCTACTCTGTTGAAGCTGGAAAATAAAGAAGATACTGTGTGATATTTAGAAGTCATTTGAACCATTAAGAAGAAACCCATTGCATAAAAGTCTAAGTTTCTTTCTTTCTTTTCTTTTCTTTCAGGGAGGAGGACATAGCTAAAAACCTTTTCAGCTGCTTATTCCTATGTGTAGTAAGGATTAATAGCCACAAAACGTTTCACAAGTTGCAAAGCATTTTCAGCTGTGTTTGCAGGGAGGCAGGTATCATTTGCCTTGTTTTGTGGCAAAGACAACTGAAGCTCACTATAGAGAGACTTCTGGGAAGATGGTGGATTAGAGAGACACAGGGCTCACTTCTCTCCCAGAAAAATAGCTAGAGGACAGGCAGAAATGGACTGGAAAAAAAAGTGTTCTAAGGTTTAGGACACCAGGGGAAGGCTGGATACTACCCAGAAGAGAGAGGGGCACAGGAAAATAATCTTGAAGGAAAGATTGTGAGTAGAAGCTGCAGAGAAATTTGAATTCTCCTGCCTCTGGGTGGTGGCTATGGACAGAGGGGGCCACAGGGATCCACCTCCCAGCAATCAGGAAAGAGAGGGATGCAACCTAAGTCTTATACAGCTTTTGGCCAACGAATTGGGTCTGCTGTGTCTCATGAGCACTTCCAGGCTGAGTAGGGCTGTGCCATTGTTTGTCCTGGGAGCAGGCAGGGGACTAAAGAGATCCAACTCTCACAAATACCCTCCCTATTGACTGGGATTGTTGAGGATGCAGAAGAGACTGAAGTTATTTATTTCCTACCTAGGAAAAGGGAGAGGACTGCCAGCAAAGGTTGGAGGACAGCCTCTGAGAAAGTTTAAATTGTGATGCTCTAAATAGCCTCAAGGTAGGATCCTCTATCACATTGTTGCTGTCCTTGTTGCAGTGAACACACTCTACCCGGCATTGAATTGAGTGGGTGCTGAAGAGCGCCATCTGCTGGCAGATCAAGGAAGTACATGGGAAGAAATGAAAAGTAAATAAGAGAGGCTTTATCCAGCCTTTATAGGCTCCCTTCCCAAGACCCTTGGAGGCAGGTCTTCAACCCATTACTGGGTCTAAGGTCCAGATTTGAGTAACTAGCAGGGGCAATCCTAAAGACCTAGAACAGGTTGAACCAAGAATCAAAGAATGCCAGTAACACACAGCCCCCTGCCACCAAAGCCCTATCAAAAAGAGGGAAATTGAACATCAGAGTAAACTCACCATAATAATCAGATGCCTAGACATCAGCAAAATATTACAAGACATACTGAGAAAATGCAATAAATGGCCCAAGAAAAGGAGTATTTCAAAGCCCGAGATGAGACACAGAATCAATGAAGTTCATACAAATCTCCAAAATCAAATGAACAGTTGAAAGACAATTTGGCTAAAGAGATAAAAGACATCTAAGAAGACACTGGGTGAGCACAAAGATTTTGAAAACCTGGATAGAAAAATAACAGAGCTTATGGGGATGAAGGACAAAATGGGATCAAAAACACATTAGAGGAATACAACAGGAGACTTGAAATGATAGAAAAAAGAATAAATGATGCAGAATAAAGAACAGTTGAAATTGAAGAAGCTGAAGAACAGAGAAAGAAAAGAATGGAAAAATTGAGCAGGGGCTCAGGGAGTTGAATAATAATATGAAGCACAACAATGTGTATATCATGGAAGTTCCAGAAGGAGAGGAGAAAGGAAAGGGGGTAGAAAGAATATTTGAGGAAATAATGGCTGAAAATTTCCCAACTGTCATGAAAAAAATGAATTTACATGTCCAAGAAGCACAGCATACCCCAATCAAAATAAATATGAATAGGCCTACTCCAAGACATACACTCAGAATGTCAAAAGACAAAGATACAGAAAAAATTCTGAGAACAGCAAGGGAAAAACAAACCATTGAATACAAGGGATGCACAGTAAGACTTAGTGCAGATTTCTCATCAGAAACCATGGAGATGAGAAGACAGTGCTATCATATAATCAGGATACTGAAAGAGAAAAATTGCTAGCCAGGAATTTTTTATCTGGGAAAATTGTCCTTCAAATATGAAGGTAAGTTTAAAATATTCACAAATAAATAAAATATTCACAAATAAACTCTAAGAGAGTTTGTAAAAAAGAATCCACTTTTGCAGGAAGTATTAAAGAGCGCCTTACAACCTGAAAGAAAAAGACAGGAGAAAGAGGCTTGGAGGAGAGAGTAGAAGGAAAGACTAGCAGAAAGGATAACTAAAAGAGTAAAAAGACAGATGAAAATAAAATATGTCATGTGAAAGTCAAGCAATAAAATGGTGGAAGTAAATAATGCATTTACAGTAAATCATTGAATGTTAGTGGATTAAAAACTCCCCAATGAAAAGATACAGGCTGTCTGAATGGAA
>PVKH010010321.1:0-18323 GCA_004027955.1 Chaetophractus vellerosus | reverse complement strand
CAAAGCCCCAAAACGTGTGTAACTAACAGAGGCGTTATGCCACACTTAGGGATGTGCATGTTGGGGGTTGTGGGAGGGGTGGGGGATGGCATATGGGTACTCCTGGAATCTCTGTGTAACATTTGTGTAATCAATGAATCCTAAAAATGTACATAGATATATAAAAAATAAATAAAAAATTAATTAAAAAAAAAAAAGAAATTTTGGCTAGCAGTTTTTCTCTTTCAGTACACTAAATATATCATAAAACTGCCTTCTTGTCTCCACTTTTTCTTTTGGGGGGGTTATTTCTTTTTCATTATTACTTTTTTATTTTTTAAAAAGCTTTATATTACATAAATGTTACATAAAAAATATAGGGTATTCACATATGCCCCCCTCCCCCTCCCACACTTTCCCACATTAACAACATCCTTCATTAGTGTGGTACATTTGTTACAATTGATGAACACATATTAAAGCATTATTATTAACCATGGACTATAATTTACATTATAGTTTATACTCTGTCCTACACAATTTTGTTGATTATGACAAAATATATAATAGCCTGTATCCATCATTGCAATGTCATGCAGGACAATTCAAATGTCCCAAAAATGCCCTCATATTACACCTCTTCTTCCCTCTCTTTTCCCTCAGAAACTGGTGGCCACTGCCTTTATATCAGTGGTAAAAGTTCTTCCATTGCTGGAATAATAAAAGTCTGTATCTTGAGGATTTGGGGATGTTGATTCCTACTCTGCTTCTAATTGAGAGGGGGCTTAGATCCCATGGGGCAGATGAACGGAACTATCTTTTTGCAGTTTCAGACACTCTCTTCCTTGGGATGGGTGCTGTCCATCATCATCTCCTTGTTAGTTGTCCTGGGCAAGTTCAATGAAATGGAGGGTAGGTGTTGCAACTCTGCTGACATTTAGGGCTCAACTGGCTCATGGGTGGAAATATATGTCCCAGAGACTTAAATCTTTTGTCTGTCCATTTTTTCTGATGAGAAGTCAACACTTAGTCTTATTGAGGATCCCTTGTATATAAGATAACTTTTCTTTTGCTGTTTTCAGAATTCTCTCTGTGTCTTTAGCATTTGACATTCTGATTAATATGTGTCTCAGAGTACGTATTGTCGTATGTTGCACTTCTTGGAAATGTATTTTTATGTCTTTTATAAGAATTGGGATATTTTGGGATATTATTTCCTCAAATATTCCTTCTATCCCTTTTACCTTCTCTTCTCGTCCCGGGACACCCATGATGTATGTTTTTGTACTTCATGCTGTCAGTCAAATCCCTGAGACACAGCTAACATTTTTCTCTTATTTTCTCTATCTATACTTCCAAAAGTATGGTTTCAATTGCCCTGACTTCTAGTTTGCTGAGTCTGTTCAAATCTGCTGTTGTGTGCCATTAGTGTATTTTGAATTTCTACTATTATGCCTTTTATCCTTATAAATTTTATGTTTCTTTTTATACTTTCAAATTCTTCTTTATGCTCACTCATTGTCTTCTTAATATCTTTTATCTCTTTGTGTATATTTTCCTTCATATCCTTGAATGGATTTAGGAGATTTATTTGAACTTTAATTAGTTGTTCCAAATTCTGTGTCTCCTGTTAAGTTTTAAGCTGTTACTTTGTCTGACCCATATCTTCCTGTTTCTTAGTACTGCTTGTAATTTTTTTGCCAGGGTCTAAGTATCTGATTATCAGATGAGTTAACTCTAAGGGGTCTGCTTTTCCCTCTCATCTAGGGTTTCATTTTTCACTGGTTTTGTGTTAAGATCTTCTTCGACCCTTGGTCCAACTTCTTCTAGGCCTTTAGAATAGCCTGTGTTTAACTGATACGATTTTCTCAGCCCTTTACATCTGATTCTTACCCTGGATATGTGGTACAATTTTTAACAGTGCACTTTTTGTTTAATTGTTTCACCTCCAAGAGAAAACTTCCTTTCCTCTGTTCCCTCCCTGGGAATCTTAATTTGTTCTGTTTGCTTTTGTGCAGCATTTTCTCCCAAGCTCCTATGATTTGTTTAAATTATCTCCCTCACTCAGTGCCCCATTTTCCTTACAATTTTCAGTTTTGCGTCATTCCTTTCTTACAGAAATTCAGCTTAACTCCCCAACCCCCTTTTTATTTTTCCTCTATGAGGCTTTTCTTCCTCTGCTTTCTTCCCCATTAGTTATTCTACCCTAAGAATACAGATGGGGTGAATCCAGAAAGGTTGGTCACTCCAGAAAAGTCAGTTTTGCATTTAGTTGGTCTAGCTAGCAGAAACTGAATTGGGTGAGCACAGCACTTACCAGCCTTTCTGCCCCACTCTCTCTCACACACCCCAAGGGACCTTTTATATGCAAAACTCCTCAGTGCTTGGTTGTGTTCCACCCTGGGACTCTGAACGTGGCTTGCAGTGCCTGGATATTTTTGGTGTTCTAACTTGCTGCTGTGATTGCCACTTACATTCTCTGTCCCTGATGCAAGGTGAGAGGAATCTGGGCTTCTGCCTCTTTTCAACTCCTAAGCTGCAGGACTGAGTGAGGGGAAGGGGGTAAAACAGAGGGCCCTGGATGGAATTTCCTATGTGATACTTTTTTCTTTTTCTTTGATTTAGCGTTTGTGGAGTCCTTCTCCAGTGTTTCTTATCTTTCAGAATTCTAAGCAAGTGGGATTTGTCCTTTTCTTCACTGAATGGCTGGGGAGGTTTTTACAGATCTCTACATTGCCTATCGAAGACATCACTCCTTCACATTTGTCTTTTTCCCCCCTTTTTTTCATGTAGTCTTTTTTTCAAATTATTTTTTAATATAGTTTTTAATTTTTTAAAAAAGATACTTAGATTACATAAATGTTACATGAAAAATATAGGGGATTCCCATATTCTCTCCTCTTTACCGCTCCCACATTTCCCCACATTAACAACATCCTTCATTTGTATGGTACATTTGTTACAGTTGATGAACACATTTTGGAGCATTGCCACTAAGCGTGGAATATAGTTTCCATTGCAGCTTATACTCTCTCCTGCACAATTTTGTAAGTTATGACAAGATATATAATAGCCTGTATCTGTCATTCCAGTGTCATTCAGGACAGTTCCCAAGTCCCGAAAATGGTCCCATATTATACCTGTTTTTCCCTCTCCCTCTCCTCAGAACCTCCAATGGCCACTGCCTCCCCATCAATGATAAAAGTTCTTCCATTGCTAGAATCACAATAAATCTATAGTAGAATACCAGTAAATCTACTCTAGTCCATTGTTCATTCTCCAATCCTAGGATTCTGCCATGGTGATGCCCACTCCATCTCTAATTGAGAGGGGGCTTAGATCTCATGGGGCAGACAGATGGAACTATCTTGTTTGCAGTTGCAGACACTCTCTGTTCCTTGGGATGTTCATTGTCCATCATCACCTCCTCTGTTAGTGGTCCTGGGTGATTTCAGTGAATTGGAGAGTAGGTGTTGCGACTCTGTTGAGATTCAGGGCCTAGCTGGCACATGGACAGCCCAAAGATTTAAGTCTCTTGTACATATATCTATCAACTCTAGTACTAACTATAGGTTCAGATAGAAGGGACAAAAGAGCCATGTGTAGGGAAACCACAACCGAGTTCAACTCTGTCACACTGGGGAGCATAAATTCCCAAGAAGGACCCACTGGATCCAATAATCCCACTGCTGGGTTTATACCCAGAAGTATTGAAAGCAGGGACACGAACAGATATGTACACACCAATGTTCATAGCGACATTAGTCACTATTGCCAAAAGCTGGAAACAACCCAAATGTCCATCAACAGATGAATGGATAAACAAACTGTGGTATATACACACAATGAATATTACTCAGCTGTGAGAAGGAATGCAGCATTAACACATGGGATAACATAGATGAACCTTGAAGACCTTATGTTGAGTGAAGCAAGCCAGGCCCTGAAGGACAAACATTACATGACCTCACTGATATGAATTAAGCAAATTGAGCAAACTCACAGAGCTAGAGTCTGGAAGATAGGTTTACATGAGACAGAAAAGGAGAAGAAGGTTGTGAGCCAATGCCCATATGGGCAAAATCTATGATAAGGTAGAAGGGTATAGTTGTACAGTGGATGGGCACGACAATGGTGCACATTTGTTTTTGCTACCTCTTATATTCTCTTTCTCCTTGTGAATTACTACTTCTTATAATTCCTATATGGAGCTGGGTTTTAGGAGGATAAAAGATAAGGATGTTTAGTCAACCTAACATTCTAAGTGCACAAATTTGCATTTTAAATAGAAGTTAAGAAAGAAATTTTGTGGAATGATTGATTTGTAGGTAGTTGTTTTAAATATGGAATTTAAAAATAAAAATATTCATTGAATGTCATATCCTAATGAAGAGACATCAGAAATATGTCAATTGTTCTCTGTAAAATGATCACTGCAGAAAGATTTATTTTGAAACTGCCAAGTATATGCTAATTCCTTTTTTGTGAATTATATGTACTGCTATTAAGTCACCTGAAGCTATCTTTTGCTAAAAGAGTGTGTACACACACAGATACACACGCAGACACACACACAGACACACCAGGAGTCCAGGCCAAGCCCACCATCATGCTCACCTCTGCTGCAGCACATTTTGAACGTGGATGTTGGGGACATAGCAGGAGGAAGGAATCTGCTGTTACACAGCGCATCAGGGAATTCTCTCTCTTGCAGTTTTCCCTCAAGTCAAAGGGATTGAACAAGGGACAAAATAGAAACAAGATTTTTGGATAAAGTGCAACATTCACACAAAACATATGTTGTGGGTTTATTTACTTATTTTGGTTCATTTCAAAGAGAATGTAGTAAGTGTTATTATAAAAATATCTTGGCTAGCAAATCAGTATTAAGCACTGAATGTTCTTGAAGCCATGTGCTTTGTTAAAAGTGCTTGTGTTGTCATGCAGGAAAAATGCAATTCCTGAGACATTCACTATAACCTCCTCTCCTGTGTAGTAAGGGGTCTTCTCATGAGGGGCAGAGTGATAGACTTTCATGAGTGTCTCAGAGGAGATGACCACATCTCTGGGGGTTTTTGATTCTATAAAAAATCGGAGCCATAAGTTTGAATTGAAATTCAAAAGTCAATAACCCATTAAGTGAATTATTAAGAGTTTTGCTGTTCATTGCAATCTGACTTCTGGCCCCACTACTTTTTTTAAAAATACATCTTACCAGTGTCACCAATGCCTTCCACTTACTAAATTCAGTGGGAGATTTTGGGCCTTGTGGCAGTGTGAAATTATTTTATGAATCCCAAAAAGAGAAATATTATGTTTGTAAAACTAATCAATTCCTCTGGATGTGATGCTTTTGATTTCATTAAATTCAGTTGAAGGGTGTTTGGTTAGACTATTTGATAAGATTGCTTTAGGGCTTTTAATTGGACTATGTCAGTGAGGAGTGACTCTTGTTGAGTCTCCGCCCCTTGCTGGTTTTGATATAAATGGAAACACAGAGAAACTCAGTTAGACAGACAGCAGGAAAAAGGAGCTGGCCTATTTGATTCTGCAATGTGAGAGAGAGGACTGCAGGAAAACGGAAACCTCTGAGAGGCTCAAGGAACTGAGGCCCATGAAAGAGAAAAGCCCTGTGCTTGTTTGCTCACAGCTGAACTCCAATAAATGATAGACTCTGGAGGGGAAGGTAGAGACCTCCGTAGAGATCAGGGGCCATCTTGCTTCATCACATGGCAAATGCCAGGATCAACAGTAGCTGACTTTGGTGAGAAAGCATCTCTGTTCTAGAAATTTCGTGGCCTCAGAATTGTGAGCTATTAGCCCAAATAAATCCCCATTATAAAAGCCAACAGGTTTCTGGTACTTTGCATCGGTAGCCCTTTGGCAAACTAAAACAGGCCTTTTACTTTGACCTCTTGGAATTAGTTGGTATTGCTGACTAATCCCTGAACATTTATTTTCTCTTCTCTTATTCCCCTATTTGTTGTTGGGGTTTTGTTGTTGTTATTGTTAATTTTTAAATGTTATTTCTCAAGACATATTTAAGGTTAATTTTCAGGCAGTTCTTCCTCTATGCCTGTCTTAATTGTAATATTCCTAGAGATCTTACCTTACTTTCTTTCTCTTTCCTTTTTCCATATTACTTCAGATTTATTTCATTAACTATTAAAATCTTAACTAATTTCTGTCTGCAGATGGCAGCTATAATTCTATCTCTAACATCTCCAAGGTTCATTCCAGAGCCTCAGACCTGAATATCCAACTGCCTTTGGGAACTTCCATTTGGATATCTCATGGATATTTCAAAGTTATTAATTGTAAAACTAAGTTCCTGATCACCTCTGTATCCATGTTTCCTGAACTCCTCCTTCTTCTTCCTTATAATCTTATTTCACTGACTAATGATTACATCAAATTGCCCAACCTAAAAACCTGTACTTCAGGGGCCGGCAGTATAGCCCAGTTGGTAGGGTGCTGGTTTACCACATGGGAGTCCCCGGGTTCAGTCGCTGGGCCTCCTCTAATGGGCAGACCACCTTGAGAAGGCACGCCGCCGCGGGTGGGGCACACCGCCGAGGGCAAAAAGGCAAGTCCCCGCAGGCAAAGGCAAGCCCCCGTGAGCAAGGGTGAGCCCCCATGAGCAGGCGGGCCACCGCGCCAGTGAGCTGACTCGGCAGGTCGCCCCAGCAGGGGGAGATAAGCAGACACAGAGGAACGCAGAGAGAAAAAAAAAAAGAACACAACAAGAACAAGCAAAAGGGGGGGATGTATCATAAATAAAAATAAATCTTTAAAAAAAAACAAACCTGTACTTCAGTCTTGGTTTCTTTCTTTCCCTTTCTGCTCATATTTCATCAAATACCATGTATTTTCCTGACAATTCTACCTCCTTAATAGCTTTAGAGATATGCCTTACCTTTTATCTCTTCTTTAGGCCTTCATCATTTCTCACTTGATATCCAGCTCATGTGTTTTCCTTTTATCCACCTTCTCACCATTCTTTCCCCTTACCTCACATTCTTTTTCTACAATGCTGACAACCATATCATGTCACTTGCCTTGCTCATATATTTCAATGTTTTTTCATTCTGTTTATCTATGCTCTTCCCTGGATTATTACTCTCTGACTAATCTTTATTCAGAAGATAAAAGGTCATTTATCATTCCATGTAACTGAAAACTCACAGATATAGATCTACTAGCTACAGGCATAGCTAAACTTAGGGCTCAGATAACTTTGAGATGCATGTCTCCATTGGCTCTCTTTCAGTTAGTTGAATCTGTTCTAAAAATCCATATTTGGCTATCAACAGCT
This sequence comes from Chaetophractus vellerosus, assembly GCA_004027955.1. Lineage (NCBI taxonomy): Eukaryota > Metazoa > Chordata > Mammalia > Cingulata > Chlamyphoridae > Chaetophractus > Chaetophractus vellerosus. Next base: position 11,029 of record PVKH010010321.1, on the reverse strand, counting down.
TTGAACTTACACCATTATCTTGCCCAGTACAAGAGAAAGTAAGAAAGTCCGTTCACTGATAATTCAATAAAACATTTCTATATTTGGTCTCTTTGCCTCTAATTTGCCTGAATTGGATCATGTGCCTTCCTAATCATCCTAAGTCCTATGCTCCACCCTTGGTTTCTAGAGAAGAGTCAATTCTAGATAGAATAGTCTTAGCTTGACTGGGTTCATACCAGAGAATACTTAAAAGTAACTGAAGTGGTAAACATTTTAATGGCCTCTTAGGTTGAACCAAATTCTTAGTCTTTTTTTTTTTTTTTAAGTTAAAGACATTGTAGGTATACAGGAAAATCATGCATAAAATACAGAGTTCCCATATACCACTCTATTCTTGGCATCTTGCTTTAGTGTGGTACATTTGTTACAATTCATAAAAGAACTATTTAATATTGTGCAATTAGTCATACATCAGTTTCAAATGGGTTCACTGTGTTGTACAACCCCTTTGTGTTTCTTAAAAATTTTTATTCTAGTAACATATATACAACCTAAATTTTCCTCTCTTTTAACAACATTAACATATATAAATCAGTACTGTTAATTATGTTCACAGTGTTGTACAAACATCACCACCATTCCTTACCAAAACTTTATGATCAACCTAAATAGAAAGTCTGTAAAATGTAATCATAAACTCCTCATTCCCTACCCTCACCACATCCCCCTGGTAACCTATATTTTAGGTTCTAATTCCATGAGTTTTCTTATTATAATTATTTAATACCAGTGAGATCACAAAATATTTGTCCTTTTGTGTCTGTCCTATTTTACTCAGTATGATGCCTTCAAGGTTCATTCATGTTGTCACATGTTTCAGAACTTCATTCCTTTTTGCAGCTGAATAATATTCCATTATATGTATATAACTCACTTTATCCATTCATTTGTTGATGGATACTTGGTGTTGTTTCCAACTTTTGACAATTGTGATAAGTACCTCTATGAACAATGGTATGCAAATATCTGTCAAGTCCCTGCTTTCAAATCTTTTGGGTATATATGTAGAAGTGGGATTGCTGCATCATATGGGTAAGGCTATAATAACTTTCTGAGGAACTGCCAAACTGTCTTCCACAGTGGCTGCATGGTTTTACATTCTCACCAATAATGAGTGAGTGTTTGCATTTCTTTGCATACTTTCCAACACTTGTTATTTTCCTTTTTTTTAAATAGTACCCATTCTGTGGGTGTGAAATGGTATCTTGTGGTTTTCATTTGCACTTCCCCAATAGCTAGTGATGCTGACAATCTTTTCATATGTTTTTTGACTATTTGTATATCTTTTTTGGAGAAATGTCTATGCAAATCTTTTATCCATTTTTTAAAATGGCTTGTCTTTTTATTGTTAAGTTATAGGATTTCTTTTTTTTTAACTTTTTTAAAATTGAAGTTTACCGTTCACATGTGAACATCCTTAAACACTAAGTGTATAGTATAAGTTGTGAACTTATAAAACAAACATACATTTCATCAGATAGGGCTCCCATACATTACCCCACCACCAACACCTTCCCTGGTTGTGAAACAATTGCTACAAACTATGAAAGAGCATCATCAAATCATTACTACTCACTATAGCCACTATCTTACTTTGGGTATATTTTTCCCTCATCCTACCCAGTTAATGATACCCTGTTTTAGTATTTTATACTTGTTACAGTTCATAGGAGAATGTTCTCATATTTGTTCTGTTAACCAATGTCCATCTTCCACCAGAAGATTCATTGTGTCATACAGTCCATGCTGTACAATATGCATTCAATCTGTATCCTCAGTGGCTCTCATACTAATCACCGAGTTGTGCTATCATCACCTCAGTCAATTTTAAAATGTTTTCATTACTCCAAAAGGAGAAATCCCATAACCCCCTATTGTACCTTAGAAACAATATCTTCTTTGCTATTGCTGAAAAAATATTACATTATTACTGTTAACTATAAACCATAAGTTACATTAGTTGTAATTTTCCCATGTATCACCATATAATTAACACTTCGTAAACGAATAACATTCTTACGCTATTAACCACAATCTTCATCTACCACCCAAACCACTATGGTATACAGTCCCTACATTATTCTCTAGCTTCCTTTCAATTGAAATATTATATCCACAGACTACTCCTTTCAGCCACAATCTCATTTTTAAATCAACAGTGTTAGTTATACTCACTTTAATATATTACCATCAACTCTATTCATTTCCACACATTTACAACAAACATTATTAAAAATTCTACATACATTAGGCATCACCTCCCATTCTCAACCCACATTCAATTTCCTTGTAACCTATACTCTAGAGTTTACCTCTGTGAGTTTACTCATTGTTTTAGTTCATATTAGTGAGACCATACAATATTTGTCCTTTTGTGTCTCACTAACTTCACTCAACATAATTCCCTCAAGTTTCATCCATGTTGTCATATGCATCCCAATTTCATTTCTTTTTACAGCTGAAAGTTGACAGATTTCTTTTCATATTCTGGATATTAAACCCTTATTAGGTATGTGGTTTTCAAATATTTTCTACCATTAGATAGGTTGTCTTTTTACTTTCACACTAAAGTCCTTTTGTACACAAAAGTTTTTTTTTTTTTAATTTTGATGAGGTCTCATTTAACTATTTTTCTTTCTTTCTATTCTTGTGCTTTTGATGTAATATCTAAGAAGACATTACCTACCACCAGGTCCTGGAGATGCTTCCCTACATTTTCTTCTAGGAAATTTATATTTCTAGTTTTTATATTTAGGTTTATGATACATTTTAAGTTGATTTTTATATATGGTAGGAGGTAGGGGTCTACCTTCATTCTTTGCACATGGCTATCCAGTTTTCCCAGCACCATTTGTTGAAAAATTCTTTAGTCTTTCAATGGTAATATTGACTGTTACATAATGATTTGTGCATTATTAGACATTATTTTGTAAAGTCAAATCCATGGTTAAAAAAGATGTACTTTTTAAGCAAAGGATCATACCGTGCACCATATATACTTATCTTTACAACATTCATAAAGAGCATACATTAAGAGATATGTTATAGATTTATTCATGTATGACCATTCATGTTCTTGGGGACTGGATTTTCTTTCCCCTTTTCATCTTCATGTTGAATATTTTCTAATTCTTTCTAAATTTACCTATATTTATAAACAGCTTTTAGTATGTATTTATCATCCATTCATTTGGAGATTTTTTCACACTTTTAGAATAACCAGTTTAATGGAACAATCCTATGATGTGATTCACTTGTAAAAGGGAGATCAAGTGTTATATTTTACATAAAAAATTCCACTCTATCTGAAGGTGAGCCCTTCAAAGGCAATAGTTTAGGGACATCTATTTTTTAATCTTTATTTATATATATAATTAGAGAAGTTGTGACCTTACAAAACAATCATGCATAATGTACAGAATACCCATATAACACCCCAGCACAACACCTTACATTACATTAATGGTAACTTACATTAATGGTAACTTATGGACTGTTTTTCCATGTATGTCCATATTCTTACCACCTTACATTAGTAATGTACATTTGTTCTAGTTCATAGAATAATATTCTTGTTATTGTATTATTAACCACAGTCCTCATCTGGCCTATGGTTCACTATGTTATTCTGTCCCTAGATTATTCTCTAGCTTTATTTCAATTGACATTTACATCCCTGACTACTCTTTTCAGCCGCAATCCCATTTATAAACCAGCTGTGTTAATTATACTCACTTTAGTGTGTTACCATCAACTCTATCCATTTCCATACTTTTACAGTGAAGCTAACTGAAAATTCTACATACATAAAGCATCACTCTTCTCAGCCTTTATCCCATCTCCTAGTAACCTATACTCTTTAATTCTATGTGTTTATTCTTTGTATTTAGTTCATATTAGTGAGATCGTACAATATTTGTCCTTTCAGGCCTGGATTATTTCACTCAGACTAATGTCTTCAAGGTTCAACCATGTTATCATATGTCCCAATTTTGTTTCTTCTTACAGCAGCATAAATACTTCATCATCTGTATATACCACATTTTGTTTATCCATTCATCGGTTATGGACACTTGGTTTGTTTCCATCTTTTGGCTATTGTGAATAATGCTACTATGAACAGTAGTGTGCAAATGTCTGTTCCTGTCACTGTTTTCGGTAATTCTGGATATATTTCTAGAAGAGGGATTGCCAGATCATACGGCAGTTCTATATTTAACTTCTTAAGGAGCCACCAAATTTGTGGATTCCAAATATTTTCTCCCATTGAAGGTCTTTTCACCTTCTTGATGAAGTCCTTTGTGTCACAAAAGTGTTTATGTTTGAAGAGATCCCTTTATCCATTTTTCATTTCATTGCTTATGTTTTGAGTATAAGGTTTACGAATGCACTGCCCACCACCAGGTTTTGAAGATGTTACCCTAAATTTTCTTATGGGGGTTTTATAGTTCTGGTTTTTATATTTAGGTATTTGATCCTTTTTGTGTTAATTTTTGTATAAGGTATGAATATGGATACCTAGTTCTCCCTGCACCATTTGTTGAATAGACTGTTCTGGCCCACTTGGTTGGGTTGGACAGCCTTGTAAAAATATCCTGACCAAAGATGTGAGGGTCTGTTTCTGAACCATCGATTAAGTTCCATTGATCTATATGTCTCTTTATGCCAGTACCATGCCAGTATCATGCTGTTTTCACTAGGTAATATGATTTAAAGTAGGGGCCTCTATTTTACCTTACTCTTATAGACTAGACAAGCAAAAACTGGAACAAATAACTCAAGGGATGTTGCATAGTATTATTAGTATATTTACATATTGAACCTTGGAAGGAATTAGCAAAGAAAATGTCAACAGGTACAAAATGTAAAAGGAAAATTGTAGTGGAAACATAACATCAGGACTTGCCATTGCCGGTATGATTTTATTCTCATTGTTTTAGAATAATAAGACTTGTTATCTTGTAACAGGCACATTTCTAGGAGAAGAAAATCCTAAAGTATTATAGTAAAGAGGAAATGATAAACAATGGTTTTCCATTTCATTGTATTGACATAGATTCAGGATATAACTGCATTATATTCTAGAAAGCATCATTTTAATTAGAGATTCTGCTTTAGAAAAACTTATCTTTTTCATCTTTATATTTCCAAAACCAGAGATCTGCCTGGCATCAACAAATGGTTATTAAATGCATTGATCAGATTTTTTCAAAACAGCTGTTTAATGTGAATAATATGTACTTCATATCTGTGATATCTATAAACAAAGTATTATAGACATTTGAAATCTGACTTGACTGAACTTCTGTAAAAATGCTATTGAGAATATTCTGTTTTAATCTGGTCCTTTGAATGAGATCCTGTATTTTGCAAGATATTTTTCTATAACCTCTTACTTTACTTGGTGACAGTGAATGATGCAATATCATAAATAAGTGCCTATTCTTGATGATTATGTATGTCATACATGATTCATTCAAAAACTCCATTAGTGGTTTAACTGTGAACTCCTTGGATGATGTGGCTTTCTTACATATCTCCTATCACTGATACACAATGAGAGCATTAAAGTCATCTCACATCTAGTTGTCAGGCTTGTGTCATATATTTTATAGTGATGGTAAGACTTTCACTTCCAGTAAACCCTGAAATCAGTCAAATTTTCCATATTACTGTAGTTGGGGAAGTTAAAGAGCATATTATGTCTTTAGTGTGGCCACGTTTGTTTAATGAATATTTGAATGAATGCAGAAACCACAATAAGCACTTCAGTCTACAACTCTAGGAAGTCAAGAACAAAAAATGTAAATCTTTAACAATTCTGTATCTTCTTACATTTTCATATCGTTTTTTTCCACTTCAATTAAGGCTCAATGTAATAAAATTTTGGCATTTATGGAAAATATTTCTTTGTTGGAAACCTATCCTTTTCAGTTTTAGTTAAACTATGTAAAAATGAACAGGTATGTAAGAAGCTCTATATAAATTATTAGAGAAGTTTGAGATATTTACTGTCTTGATGTCCTTAGGGATATTGAATATTTGTGGGCTAGTCCTCTTTAGCCCACAAAAACATGAGCAATACATTTGGATTAGAAAAATATTATCTAATTCTTCCTAATATCTTAACCCACGGGAAAATCACCCAAACTCAGATCAGACTTGGCTGGTGAAAATTCACAAAAGAAAAATTGGATTTGCAGTATATACGCTACTAATGATTTTTTTGTGGGTATGCGAGAAATAATCATGAAAAATGCACATTTGTATGTGAATAGGAGTTTTTATACTCCATTGCCAAGACAGATGGTGGTAGGGCTTATTAGCCTCAGTCAATTATCATTTTACCATATCTCTTGACATTTTGGCCATTTTAATATCACTATCATATGAATATGTTGAAGAGAAAAAGAAAACAAATCTAGCAATAAATATACTCATTTGATTTGTTTGCCCTAAATGGTAAATAAATCAATACCTACAAACTTCACAAATAATAGCTTCATAATTACTTATGTCTATATATTTTGTCATTTTGCTAACTATTGTTTTCCTGTTTATGCATAGTAATGCAGTTATGTGTGTAATTGCACCCAATAGTTGGTTTGTGAGATTTTTTCCACTAATATTTGGAGATTTTGACTTGACATAGCAACCAATTGTCATTCTAAGGAATATGGAAACTGAAGTGGATTAGATGATTGATTATTCAAAGTACTGCATGTATCAGTTATCTAATGCTATAAAACTTCTGTGTAACAAACAACCTCAGAATCTCAGTGACATAAAACAGTAAGCAATTATTGCTCATGAATCTGTAATAGTCAGTTTGACAGCTTTGTTGACGTGGAGGGGCTTAATCATGTCCAGATGTTGGCTCTCTGTTAATTGAGCTAGCAGGCCTTAGCCAATACATTGCATATATCTTATACTCTAGACTACCGTGGCATTTTCTTGTGTTGATGAAAAAGGGGCACAAGAGATAGGACGTTCCCAAACACAAAAATGCTTTTCAAGCTTTCAATCTGTTAAAGCAAGTAACATGGCTGAACACAGAGTCAGAGTGGGAGAACACTACAAAGTTACATAGCAAAAGGAGAGGACAGGGGTTTATGAAGAATTGAGGATATTTTGGCAGTTTATTTTTAAAATGTAGCTCTAATTAACTTCAAAATATCCCTTTTAAAAGAATATTATCAAATATATATGTAAAATCCTAAAAAAGAAGAATATTAGAAAATCATTTCAGGAATTTATTTATATAGCATTTTAGTAATGGAACAGAGAAGCAGAGAATTCAAGTGGGAATTCATACTTGGGAGTCAGGTGACTGTCATGTCTGGGAAGTCTCTCCATAAATGGAAGGAACCTAATAAACTGACTATATGTTTATACATATTTGTACACACGCATTATCTATTGTTTTTTGCCCTGCATATATTTCTCTTTTTCTGGTAATAGCACATCATGTTTCTTTGGATGACACCGTCTCCTATCATTAATTCATGTAATTTTATTGATGATATCCTTCCCCACCTTCCAATTGTGGACATGCAAACAGGCATGATGAGTCAGAATCAGCATAGAAAAAATGCCCTAATCCAGGCCAAATAGAGCCAGTGTGTATCACGCCTGGATATTTCATCATTTCATCAGGAGAATGATACTCTATTTCTACCAGAATATCTGTACATGTATAACCACAAACACTCATGTCTTAAAAATAAGTGTACTCTTTCTGCATAATTATTTATTAAAAATGTTCAAGTACAGGGTTAACTTCCTTGGTTTGACACAGTGCTACCAAGGTCAATGTGGTAAATCTAATATATGTACTCCATACACTTATATTAAATTTTCTTTTTCTAATGCCTGGCCTCAAAAAGAACATGAGTGTGAATTAAAAAACTCAGAGCTAGTTTTATTCCGGGTCTCCTAAGTCTGCCTGTCTTCATGGAGATAGCTGAGTATGGTTCTGAAAGAGCAGCACAAAGAATTGTCACTGTGGAGTCCAACATGGGGCATTCTTGGAAGACTCTAGAACTGAGGGGATGTGCTCTTTGCCCTCAGACAACCCTGGAGATCTTTCCAAGTAACTAGGCAACTGAAGCATCTTCACATAGTAGGCCAGCATCATCTTAGACTATTGAGCTCTCTCTGCTTGAGTGCAGGCCTAGGGTTATAACTCTGAGTCTATGGAAGATTGGGGAAAATTCAGCAAGAAGGGGATTGACCAACTGAGAGATACCAGACTTCCCTGGTACTAAGGTTGGTGATTCTGAAATCAAAGAGAGTTGATGGTTTAGTACTTTTTCATTTTACTTCATTTGGCATATACTGAGCAATACTCTTTTCTAAGTGATGGGGAAACCATGGTATCCTTTTGGAGCTTACATTTGTGAGCAGTTCCAATGCTTGCATAGGTATTATTAGCCTAATATTAAAGAGTTAGAAACTGAGGCTCACAGAGTTTAAGAAAGGGAAACTCATGGAGTTTAAGAAATGGTAGATTATGGAGTAAGAAGTAGAACTCAAGTATATCTAGCTGCAAAGCCCACACTTTTTTTTTCTGTATCATGCTATTAGACCATGCATTCATATTGCATAGGTAAAATGTACCTTTCCACTGAGGGTATTGCCATTACTATTTGAAGGAATATGAATGGTTCTTTATCCATTGGATGATTAAATCATCTATCTTGTATGAATTTACTTACCATGTTTATTTGATTTTATTTTATAGAGTCATTTAATAAGTCATTATTTCATTGCCTCACTTATTAAATACTACAATTTTTAAAATCTCCTTATCTTTGAGACTTGCAGGCCAATTGGTTTTTCAGTGTTTTTTCCAAGTACTGTGACAAATTTAAATTACTTGAAGTTGCACAGTATGTCTTTGTAAGGTTTCTTCTGTCTAAATGTAAACATACAACACTAGCTTTTGGGGTAACTGAAAAAGGAAACCTTGCTTTTGAAACATTTCTTCATGTGGATTATATTCTTTCAAAGCATCATTTTCATTCCAGAAGAAAAGATGTGTTTAGAGGAAGCAAATGGTAAAGGTGTTTAGTTAGCTACCGTATGTAAATCCAGTGTGAAATATAAAGATTTAGAGAACTGATAACCACCAGTTAAAATATAGAAAAATAATGAAGTTTATTTGAAAAAAAAATCTTTAATTTTTGCTCAAAATTTATTTCCTTATGGGTTCATATAATAACCCATAGCACATTTATTAGAAAAATATGTAATTGCTCATTAAGAGATACTTAATTTCACTGATTTAAAAGTTACACTAGTTATAAGATATAGCATCAATATTTTAAAAGATTTACTTATTTACTTTATTTACTTTATTTATTCCCTATCCCCCAGATGGTTCTCTCATCTGTCTGCTCATTGTTTGTTTTCCTTCTCCAGGAGGCACCAGGAACCGATCCCAGGACCTCCTACATGGGAGGCAAGGCCCCAACGGCATCTGCTCATGTGGCAGGGTGCGGGCATCTAGCTCACTGGGGCAGGGTACACCATCTGGCTCATTGCAGTGGGTTCAGGTGTCTAGCTCATTGTGGCAGGTGTAGGGATCTGCTCATCTTCTTTAGGAGGCACCCGGACCTCCCATGTGGTAGGCAGGTGCCTACCTGGTTGAGCCACATCCACTTTCCTATAGCATCAATTTAATAATAATATTTAAGGAAAAATAAACTTGCATTAAATGTAAAGTAAATGTGCTTCGATAGGTTCACCATTATTTTAAAGAAGTTAGAATAGGAAAAGTTCATACTATATTCAAAGAAATATGTTTTTTTTCCTGTAATTAACAGCTAACTATATTAGTGTGTTAAGTTTTGAAATTTTCCACATGACATAGATCCCAAATGTATTATGTTGTGTATTACTCATGGTATTTATTAAAAAGGCAGCCTAGTAAGATGTGGTTACAAAATGAAGATTTGAAGTGACTTTTTCATATCACAACTGTCATTATCCTTTAACATAGGCAATGCATGCCAATTTATCAAAATTGCTATATTTGGGGCTTTATGGCAATGCTATTTTTCCAATAAACTTTCCATTTTACAGGCACATTTTTGTTTTCTGCTGTACCTTTGATCTTTTTTTCCAATCACGCATCTATTGCTTTCAGTATTCCTGTGATTAAACATCTACCAACTAAATATTTTTAAAAATATTTGGTTCTCATTTCTTAAACTATAATTAACATTCTAGAATTTTCTTTATCTTCTTTGGCAATTGCCTTATCAACTGATGAGTACAAAAGAGGTCACATTGTTATTCACATTTCAAATCTTGGTGCCTAGAGTCCATCTATTTGACTAGAAGTTTCACAATATTTTTCAGAGGTTTCCTTCCATAAATTGTTTCTAAGATGTTGTAACATTATGAGAACAGCTCACCTTTGTCAGAACAGGTAACTTTTGTCAGATGAGTTGATTATGCAATGAAATCTCACCCAGTTTATTAACAAAGGGTTTAAGGAGTTATTTGAAAAAAAAAAAATTCCCATCCTCAGGGGAGATATTTCTGGTTCCCATCTCCTTTTGAGAGCAAACAGTTCTCCTAGCCATCAACTCCTACAAATTTTGCAGTTGCCAGTTGACTCACAGCCCAGTAATTGTGGTATCTCCCCTTGTCTCAAAGATATCGGCTACCTTAGATCTCCAATTGATAAATTTCCTATAACAACAGACTTACTCACATTTATCACTATGTTATGTGTGCTTTGTTTGTGGTCATGACTTTCTTGCTGACCTTACTCAAAAGTGATTATTTCTATAGAATTATTTTGTAGCACCTTGCAGGAGATACCTTCTAACTTATCTAACATGGATGACAGCAAGCATTATTTGAGAATTATTTTGGGGAAATGTAATTGTATTATTGGAATCAGGCAAAACACAGTAAAGCGCTGATCAATTTAGTACCTTCCCACTGGTAGGTATGAGAATAGGTGCACATCTTT
>PVKH010010320.1:0-18279 GCA_004027955.1 Chaetophractus vellerosus | reverse complement strand
CTTTCTGCTTGCTCTTGCTGTGTTTATTTCTCTGCGTTCTTCTGTGTCTGCTCTGTCTCCCCCCATTGCAGCGACGCGGTCTGCCCGCTTTGGAGAGGTCCCCCGGGAACCGAACCCGGGGCCTCCCATGTGGTGAACCAGCGCCCTATCCACTGGGCTATAGCCGGCCCCAATATACTATACTCTTTACTTGTGTTCATGTTGAAATGTTTCCACGAGAAAATTTTAAGAAAAACAAAAACAGACTGTGTCAGACTGGATGTGGTAGGTAAGGGAGCAGGTGACAAGTGACCTCTAGTGTTGTGGTTTTGGAGACTGGGTAAATGGTACTGGCTCATTCAGGCAGGGAAGACAAGACAGGGAGCTAGTTGAAGGACATATGAGGAGTTAAATTTTGGCATTTGAGTTGCCTGTGGGGAGCAGTCTAGGCTGAAGATATATATTTTTAAGCTAGTGACAACTCATGGAAAGGAAAGGTAAAGGTGGCTTAGATAATCTTTGTGGTAGATTTGAATTATGTACCACAATTTATACGTGTTCTTGGTCTCGATCCACATTCTTGTGGGTGTGAACCCATTGTAAATGGGATCTCTTGTAGATGTTATTTTAGCTAAGGTGAGGCACAACTGAATGAATGGTCCAGGAGAAATTTAGATGCAGTAGAAGAGAAAGCCATGGGGAGGAGCCAGAAGTTGAAAGTCAACAGATCCTGGAAGAGAAAGGAGAGGACATTGCCATGTGAGTCAAGGCAGGGATTCAAACCAAGAACCCAAGGATTGCCAGCCTGTCAAAACACTACTGACCCCAGGAGGAAGCAAGTCTTCCAGTCAACAGCTCAATTTGGGCTTCAGGCCTCTGAAACTGTGAGCCTATTATAATAAATTCCTGTTGTTTAAGCCAACTCATTGTGCGGTATGTGTCACAGGAGCCTGAAAAACTAAGACAACCTTAAATGACAAAAAAAGTTTCTATCTCGCTTTCAATTGTTTGTGCAATTATAGTTGAATGTGTGCATACCTCATGGAATGGGAATTAACCACACTCCTGATAGCAGGCACAATATTCAAAAATAGTAATCACCACAGATTCTGGAATATCATCTTTCCCTCAGCCCTCAGTAGTTGCTTATTGAATGCATGGAAGTGCTAGAAAATGGTGCTGTTTCCCCATTCTCTTCCTCTGGTCATAATTCTTCTCTGGTCCCTATGTCATCCTGAAATCCTCTCCCTCCTTTCAATCATGTGTGGAGTTGTCCTGGTGCAAGCAGAGTGGAAGGTTTTAGGAACAAAGATGTACCAGCTGGGGAGCAGGTGTATCTCAGTGGTTGAGCACCACTTTGCATGTGAGAGGTCCTGGGTTCAATTCCCAGTATCCCCTTAAAAAAAACACCAAGATCACGTTTAAGGGAAGGGGGTGAGCTGTATGGGAATCCCTTATATTTTTTAAGCTTTTCTAAAGCTTCTTTGAAAATAATAGTAATAAAGAAAAAAAATATATCAGCTGGGAACCATGCTGTAAAGGAACTAAGTTTAGTAGGAGAGATAAGATATATGAATAATTATCATAGAAGGAAAAAAATGAGAAGTAAAATGAGGAAAGTAATATGGAAGTTAAGAGGGGCAATGAATACTTGCATTTGGGAGACTCTAAGGAAGCAGCATAAGTTGATGCAAAGACCTACCCGGGCTGTGCTGGCTCCTCTCTAATCTGCTGTGGAAGGAGCTCACTTTGACTTTTTTTTTTTTTTTTGCTTTAAATATTCTACCAGCAGAGGGGAGTCAGGCAACCGTTGATAATGGTTTATTCACTGGTTATTTTGTCCTACACACAGAAAAAGATTTTGTCATAGCCTTTGTATGTAGAACGATTTTTAAAAATCTATTTCAAAGATCAAACACTATTATCCCAAAGTATTTGGATAGATCTCATTTAAAAAATAGTGATTCTTAATGTTTTAATATTTCAATGACCTTTTAAAGATAGATTTTACTTCACAGAATCCTAGTCTATAATACGTTTCTTAAGTTTTTAAAATACATGACCCTTTGTGATGAACGTTGTAACCTCCCACCCATTCCGGCTTTCCTTTGTGGAGAATCATGTCTATAGTGATCTATTAAGCATTCATAGGACCAAAAGATTTGTATTTTGTCTCCTTAAATGTTGCCTCTCTAATTAAAGCACACAAACACACACCCTCACAATGATCGACGTTACAGATAAATTTTTATTAGTAAAAGAAAAAATATTTAAAACACCTCGACTACATTTTTAAAATGAACTGGAAATTCATTTTAAAAATTTCCAGGAAATTCTATATGAAAAATCATGAACAATGAATTTTCCAGAAGGAGATTTAAAATAAAATGCAATATGTAGTCAGTTGTGGACATGCAGAGGTGGTTCTACATTCTAAACAATACCTGGCTTCGTACTTTACAATAAACTACACAATCATAAAATACTCATTACAGGAGGTTTAATTTAAAGCCGTAAACTTTTCGTATTCTATAAACTTGCCTCCCTTGTGTACAACAAAATCATCTTCTGCCGAAAGATTCTCAACAGAGGTCATCGGTAAGATACAGATCCACAACAAATTGAAAAAAAGCGAACAAGCAAAAAACGCCACCTGGGACAAAGTTTCGATTTAATTAGGCACGTCACAAGGACTTTGTCTATAATAAACCCAGTCTTTGAGTGCCTTAAGGAGCATATTTAAATAAACAAAGAATTCCTCAATTTTTGACCAGATCAGTCTACGAGGACTAACTTTGTAAATTGTTATATAACTAACCAACGTACAATCTGTGGAGACCTCAGGCATTGTATTCTACAAAGCACAGCTGCACACCGCAAAGCATTTGCTTGAAAATTCGATTGACAACCCTACAGGAACACACCGAGTCCCTTCAAAAAAGCCAAGTTCTGAGAAGGGGTAGGCATCAGATTTCAAATCACTGAAGGCAGAGGGCAGGGCTGACGCCTCGCCGCACTCGCCCCGCCCGATCCAAAGGCCAGAAGTGACCAGCGCCTCCCACATGCGCTCTCACACGTAGGCGCAGGAGCTGGGCAGCAGCGGCCCCACCCAGCAGAAACAGCTGTTGCGCGCGGGCCCCCAGTGGAGGCCGAGGGGCCTAGGGCGTGGGCCAGGGCTGCGGTGCTGCGCCCGAGCACGTACTGGGGCGTGGCCTGCAGCGCGGCGGGCGGGGCTCGGGGAAGTTTCTCTCGGTAGCTGGAGTATAGAAGCCTTTTCATGTAGTACGGGTGGCTCCAGAAACGGAAAGGATGCGGATTCCCTGCCGCATCCTCAGGTTTTTTCTCCCTGCTGACGGTTGACCACTGCCGCTCTCAGGCACCTGTCTTTCCTCTCCGTCCCGGAATGGATCCAATACAAGGACATAAAGGAAATTAAATAGTGCAAGGAGATCGGGTGTCTGGGCAGCGTCTTGGATAAAACCGTCTGTTACAGGTAAGAATAAAAATTATGTCCAAACCCTGAAAAGTATGAACACAACAAAGCTCCTGAAGGTGTTCTTAGGAGGGTTTTTGTGGTAAGGTGTAGCTTTTCTTTTGCAGGGAGACTATTTCATATCAAATTCTACAGATTACACCAATTAATGGAAAATGATCTGGGACAACAGGTTCAGCGCTATTTAAAGGGACGAAATATGAGCAAAGTGGTTATTAGCAGACTTCTTAAAAGAACAAAAGCTGCCAGTTAAAAGATTTTTCTCCAAATTTTTTGTTGGTTCTAGGTAACAACATGTTTGTAAAGATTTTACTTAACCAAACCCTATTAGGTTAAAAAAAAAAAAAGTTCCGTTATTCCTTGCAAATTGCTTTTGACCTTAAGTTAACATTTTGAACTTTTAAAATGTTTGTTTCTGCAAATCCAGTAACTTTAAATTCATCATTTGTGTATGGGGGGGGGGGCGGGAACCAAGGTCTGTAATGGTAATTGTAAGGTTATACAAACTTAAAAGTTTATTATGCCAGTAAGTCAAACAGCTCCGGGAAAATCATACCATACATTCATATAGTCTTTTATAGTGCATTAAATGCTTTCCCATATGCTACCTCATTTACCTGTGAGGTAATATCCTCATAACCAGAGACCTGAATCTCTAGCTCAAACTCAAAACCCACTAAATAGAACTTCAAAACACCACTTTTACGCAGTTCTATTCATGTCCTGCCACTCCTCTCTTAGGACAGCCCCACCATATCCTAGGTGCTCTTATTACCTTCAAGTGACAACTCTACTTACAGTTCTCTACATCCCATTGCTTTCTCCTGTTTACCACTTAAACAATAACAGGGAGAAGGATATGTGTTACTGGATTGGGTAGCACCTAAGGGTGATTAGGACCATGGGCTCTGGAATCAATGACGGCCAGCACAAACACTCTGGTTGTTGCTCAACCTGAGACTTGCTCATCTGTAAAATGAGATTCAAAAACTAACTTATAGGGGTTTTTGAAGATTGAGATAATATATATAAAATGCTTAGCACAATGTCTAGCACATAGTAAATATGCAACACATGTTAGATTCATTTTAATTCCTAATCTGTGAGCCATTGTACCTAGCAGTGTGCTGGCTCTCTGGAAAACTATTTCTAGTTCTAAGTTTAATAGTAAGGCTTAGAACAATTGATCAAAATACCCTAAACTTTGCCATATTTTCTCCAGATATGAAAGTAATCCTATGGTCATTCATTCATAGCAGCACCAGAGAAGGGAAAATATAGGCACACATGGAAAGAGGAAAGGAATGTTAAGGAGGGAAGAGCTATTGTAGAATTATAGTTGCCAGTAGAGTTGTACTCCTTGGATAAAGGCATTATAAAAAATGTTGTGATGGTGTCAGAGAGAGGGAACGGTGCTGGGAAGAGACAGCTGGTTCCACTATTTCAGAAAGCTTAAAGCACTCCAGGTGGCTTGTTTTTTGAGTGATTGAAAGGTGGGTATTTATTTTCCTCTACTTCTGCTGTCCTTTAATATGGCTTTTCTTTCTAAATCATTGCTCTCACAGATCAGCTTGTTTTCCCAGAGTCCTAGATGTTATATAAGCCAACCAAGTACTAATGTTTGAAAACTACATATAACTTTCTTTCCCAGTTTTCAGCTAAAACTAATTTGCTATCAAAATAAGAATTTTTTATTTGTGACCTGGGAATATTAAGCAACTACTTTATTCTAAAGAATCACCTCTAATACCATTTGTAATTCAGTGTAGAAGCACTTTGGGTCACGGTATTTGCCATGAACTAATACATGCCTCAACCATTTGAGTGGGTTTTAGAATCACTTTTTCTTCACTCTAGGATAAGAACAGCCACCTAAGAAATCTTTGGCTTTGTTTTGTTCAGGATATACACCTCAAGTGATGGGATCTAAAGCTCTGGTACTACTTACGTATAAAAATAATTTGCACCTCTGGGTGTAAGGATTAACGGTGATTTTTCTGTTCCTTTTTATCTTTCTATACTGAGTTTTAAAATATTACTTTTATAATCAGAAAAAGAATATAGCTATTTCTTAAAAGAAAAATATAGTACAAATAGAATAAAGCTAATTTTAAAATTAATAAAATAAAGTATCATTAAAACAAAAGCAAACCAAGATCTTCTATAAATTTGACCTTAGAATACCTAAGTTAAATCTTTAGTCTGCCATTTATTACCTTTAGTTCCTGGGCAAATCATTTATCATTTGGGGCCTAAATTTCTTCTTCTGTGAAAGGGAATAGATTAGAAATCTTTAGAAGAATGTGAGCCCTTACAATGTAGGTGGACCATGATGTTTAGGATTTCCTTTACCCATTCTGTTCATATTAAAATATTAAAATTTTATATTATACTTTAATAGGCTCATAAATTTATAAATGATGTTTCTTTTCTAAAACATACTCTTTGCAGTAGAATATTATCGTTTGTTATTATATAGCATGACACGTACGCTACAGTATATGTTAAGGTGATGGCAGTAAGACAAATGTAGAAATAATACCAATGTAATTTTCATAAAATACTCAACACTGTTATAAACAATTTTATAAGTTAGATGTGTTGAAGCAAATATTTTAACATAAAAGTTGCTCCAAGGGGGCCTGGTCCACAGAAGATGTTTATTTGATGTAACAAAACAATACAATTAGTGTTAGATCCAACCACAAAGAGTAAAAGGAATGAAAAATTTGTACAATGCACATAGAAAACAAGATGTTTACTGTGACAACTATATATTCCTAAAATAATCTTTCTAAAATTACTCAATTATTGAAAGATATATGAAAACAGAAAGATGTTAATAGTGACAAAGTGCATAAAACCAAACATCAAATGTTGAGCAAATTAACATACTAGGCAATTTTACTAACAATGCATGATTTTTTCGTCTTTACAGTCTGCTCAAAATGTCTTTATACCAACAAGTGGGTAGAACATTTAGGTTTAATATCAATTACACAATATTAGCATAAACTTCCACAACTACAGATAGGGTATTGTTTTCTTTTGAGCTGTCAAAGTGATTACAGAAATATCAGATTATTTCTCTGAATTGAGAATTTTATCCAAATAAATGCCACACACCTTCCAGATATATGTGTATCTTCCTACATCATGGAAATGGCTTTACCCATTTGAATAATAAACCATACAGCATTTAAGAAGCATTATTATGATTAACAATGACATGTTCCAGGTTTAACAATTTCATAGGCCAAAAAAAATTTCTTCTTAAAAACTAGTTTTATAAATGCAGAATATATTGCATGAGTAACTGCTGGTATTTTTTAAGAAAATATATTGTGCAATTGTGGCTACCATGTACTGCTGGCAAAGCATTATTGTTTATGTAAAATGTGAAAAAGAACTGAGTAAAAACCTTTCAGCTGTCTATTATCATGATGAAAGGCTATTTGCCTTCTTAAAAAAATTATATTGGCATCTCATTAAAAATAATTCAAAAAGGGACAAATTCCCTAGCCAAAAATAAATAAATAAAAAGGTGCTTTTTTTTTCTTTTTTCTTTTTTTTTTTAAATGATGCTACAGTAATGTTACAATGGTTTAAGAACTGTGAAAATGTGATGTGATCTGGCATTAAAGAACATACTAAAAAGGAGCATGAACGTAAATTAAAGAAAGGGAATCAAAATTGAACTAACCCAAGTTTGTGCAGTATTGTAGCCAGGCTTCTAAAATTAGATATAGAAAATATAAATAGACTGTTTCAGGTAATGAGCCACCAGTGTCCAAAAAAAGGAATGAGATTATGAAAAAGCTCAATTAACTTGATCCAAAGCTCTGAGTAATTCTTCACCCTGCAGTAGGTTTCTGCTGCCTTGTATAGGAGCATTAACTTCACAATCATAACTGGTCAGCTGTGGTAATCCACTCTCATCTATTGATTGCCCCAGCAGTCTACATGCTAAATCTGAAAAAAAAAAAAAAAAAAAAAAAAAAAAAAAAAAAAAAAAAAAAAAAGAGAGAGAGATATATCTAAATGTTCATTTATCTAATTGAATATTTATTATACATCCACTACATGCTAGGTATTGGAAAAATAAGGTAAATAAACTTCTAGAGGGAGTTTTAGTCTACAGGCAAAACCACAGGTATGTAAGCAGCCATGTAAACAAGTGCAAACAAATATTATCAGTGCTATGTTAGAAGTGTTTATAGAATACAATGAACACACAAAGGAGTGAAACATCAATTTAGAAAAAGGCATAAAATTGACAAGTTTCATTTTCTCTTCAATACTGATAGCATATAGACACATAAAAAATTACTAAAAAAATTTTTTAACTCCATTTCAAAATATCTAACCTGTAATACCATCATGAAATTGTTACCTTATATTTCAATCTTATTAAGGAACTGAAATCACTCTCACTTGGAGTAAATCTCCTTAATAAAAAAGTTTCATATATTTTAATTGTCTTTGTGATATTCAAGGGCAGAAAGAATAAACTAACCAGAGGGTATTAAAATAATTGTCTTTTGCTCCATTCCATTCTGTTCACTAGATTTGCATCCTTTCACACGTTTCCAAGAAAGTGATGTAGTAGATGCATGATCATCTGGCTGCTGTAATAATGTGCCCTAGAAACAGTAAAGTTATTTCAATTTTACTATGTTGAATTCTTAAGAAATAAAAAACCCTGAAACCAGTGTAAGTTTAATAATAATATTTAGGCATGTTTCTTAAATAAAATACTGACCTAAATTATTTTCAATTTTTTCTCTTTATAACACACTGATAAAGTCACTTGCCACCCATTATGGTTAATCTGTCTATAAATGCTTTCCAGTTAATTTGGCCTGAAATTATCACTTCAAATTGGTTTGAGTCTGTTTTACACCAGCACTGATTTTCTCCATTGACAGTTATGTTAATAAGGGGAAGTAACTTAAAAGGAAGAGAAGGGGACTGGTGGTGCTATTGGGGATGAAGTCAGGGGAAAACTTAACTGTTTATACTCAAAATACAACTGTATTGTTTGGAAATTTTTACAACAAAAATGTATTCATTAAATGTTTCTTTTCTTAAAAAACAGTGTGTACAAGGTAAACAACCAATTTATAATTTCTAAAATTATAACTTTAATAATTGGAAAAAGAAACAAGGGATTAACTACATATATCACTCAGAAACAATCATTAGCTAGAAAAGTAAACATAACTCTTGCACTTACAATTCCTACAGCTTGAAAAAGCGAACCATCATGTTCCATTTTTCGTTTTCTCTGAGCATTCTGCAAAACTAGTATCTTTGGATTTAGTTCTTCCTCAGGAACAGTAGTTCTGGAATTAAAAAAACATTCTAAATTAAAATTCAAGTTGTTTTATTTTTAAAACTATCCAACTAGCTTTTTAAAACAAAATACATAATGCCTTAATTTTCCAGCATTAAGGAATGTGATGTTATATATAAGAAAACTTTCCTTAAGATTACTAAAGTTTATCACCTTAAAAGCCAAAGCCCAATTTTAAAGAGAATTTCTGAAAATATTCATTTCTCTATTATATAAAATAGAACTAAACTGACATTTTTTGTAGGTCAAAAACTGTTCAATATTGGCCTCTCATACGATTCCATCTACTATATGACTGATATTCATGGGATGCCTGAAATGCAAGATGATTATTTTCACATTTGTATAGCATTTGCAGTTTATAAAGTATTTCATGTTCATTAGTTAATTTTAACCTTACTCCTTAAGATAGATAAGACAGGTATTATCATACTTATTTTATGAGAAAACTAAGGCGCTATTAGGTTACTTGCTCAGAGTTCCCATATCTGCTAATTAATTACAGATATGAAAAACTGTGTCCTGGTGCCCTAACCATCCCCCTTTAGTATGCCTACCCCCACACCGTGTTCTTCCCATTATAACATGTTGCATTCAATATTGATCAGGTTATCAAAACTGAAATATCTGAATCTAAAATTAAGATTAAAAAGTGGAAAACCATTTTATGAGTCAAGTACATCAATTTTACCTATACAGTCATTATTGCTCTTTACTCAGTCCAGACAGCTGGAAATGCCATTTGGGTAAGTGATAGTTACTCTAAATGATTTTTATGAAATGTAACTCTATCATGTAAATACTATCTTAGTAGTAGTACTTTTAATGCTTTATCTTTAATCTTTGATCTAAGGCTACAAGTCTTCTGGTTTAGTATAGCATTTTGATTTTCAGTAATTACCCAAAGAGTTGAAAATTTAAAAACAAATCTCCATATGTTTTTGATAGGTAAATACATCCCTTAAAGTGTTTAATACATGTTATATTGGAACTAACATTAAAAAAATTTGCTAACGTGGTCAGATGTTAGACTCTGTTTTGGACAAGTAAAGTACAAAGGAACAGTTGTTCAGAATACTGAATATTCCACGGTCCTCTGTAGTTACAGTAAACTAAATCATGGGTCATTGCGATTTATATTACTATATTCATTCATCTATCTATCCAACTATTAACTGATCAAGTACTACCCTGTAGGTAGTAAGCGATGGATTAGTACTATTAAAATGCCCAAGACACTGGTATTGCTCCAGAAAATGTCAGAGTCTTAAGTAAATTGGTAACATAGTAATTTATAAAGTAATGAAGAATGCATGTGAGTTCATCTGAAGACCTAAGATCTTTTCCTAACTCAGAAAAAAGACATCTTCCAGCACTCTGGGTCCAGGTAGTGATGAGTAGGGCAGGGGAGAAAATACAATAAATTCTGGCTATAACAGTGCTTCTTTCTTGCCACTGTAGATGCCCACCTCAGCCTAGTGATAGTGGAGAAGGCATCATTTCTCTTCCCCACACATTGCCCCACTGACTAGTTAAAACTTATTTCCTCTGGCTATAGACTAAGAGTTAAAATAATTTTACAAAAATTATAACTTAAAAAATTGGATAGAGTCCAGATATTTGGTTACGCTAGCTCCTTAGAAGCAGTGTCATAAATCATGCTTAGATTCCTGCTGTAGCCTTTAAAACCCTACATTATCACTAATGTCCCACAAATCTGTAGTGAAATATAAAACAGTTGTAACATAAGTATTTATATATAAAATGAAAAAGAAGATTGTAAATTTCTATATTAAAATACCAAGGATTAAAGAACATCATTCTCATTTTGGAATGGGGAATTGGAAATACTCTTAAATTGGAAGGGCTTCCTCCCCACCCCCAGATCAGCTTAAAAAGAGCCCTAAGAGACTGAAGCACATACATAGTGAGGAGAGTTAACTAGTCTGATTTAAACAACTGTAAAAGTATCCCAGGGCCAGTTCTTGGAAATCTATAAAACTTTACTGGCTATGCTTTACTTCTAAAGGTAATAGAAGACCCTCCTACCTTAGAGAGGTGATATGAACATTTTAGAGAAAATATATACAAAGCTAATTTAGGAACAGTTATTTGAGTGCTTGTTTTAAGTTCAGGATTTGCATGTCAATTTTATGTTCCTTAAATACAGATTAGAAAGTTTGCTATAATGTTCAGAAATAATTTTTTATCATGTAACGTATTCTCGAAATTAGTAAAAGAACTACAACTATAATGTTATGTATAAATACCTTTGACTCAAAGTGACAGATAACAGGTTAGGGCTTCTTGGATGAGATTTTTCTGTCTGTTCTATGACTCCTTTTCCTGCTCTGTTTGGTGAGGCTGTCCGACTTGGAGTATCACTATATGGTGATGATGTGGCACTGATAACTTCTTTAGGTACGTGGGTAGGAGATGGAGATGTAATCAATATTTTAATATCTTCCATACCGTCTTTTGTCAGTGTTTTTAATTCATCAGTGGTGGCAGTGTTAGTTGTGGCAATATTAGCAGGTTCTTGCATTTGAGTCTGCTGAAATACTGTCATTGTGCTCACACTTTGAGGGCTTGTAGAACTGCTTTCTAATGGTGACAACTGATCGAAGGAACGTAACTGGAAGTCATCATCCATTGGGATGTAGGGAGCTAACATCTCCAAGTCTAAATCATTGTCCTTTAAAACAACAAATACATGAATTTTTACAATAGCCACCCCTTATAAAAGAAAAACAAACCCAAAGTCACATCAGATTTAAAAATTAATAAAAGTTAATATAAATTATAAGAAACAAATCTATATACCTGAGTGGAAAAAGGGTTCTTTGCTTCTGTGTCTTCAGCAAAAAGCTTTTCTACCAGTTCCAACTTGAATTCATTGACCATATCACTATCCACATCAAAACAATATTCACTTGGACTATTAGGCTGTAACAAGAATTAAATGTGTTTATCTCTTCCCTGAAGAAGCCTCCATGTTCTGCTAGTTGTTAGAATTTTGAAACCAGATCTCAAAATACACACAACAAAGTTCATCTCTTTTATCAAATATTCTCTAACCCATAAGAAGTTATGATTTTTGAGCTTACAAGTATAACTGTAATACATATTTGCTAGTATACATATGACTGTATCTAATATATCATTTATAAAATTAAGATTAAAAGATGTAGTTACTGCTTTATTCTAAAGATATAACTTACCTAATAATTCATCTGTCTCAACTGTACCGAATTGGCCAATAAGCTAGATGATATACGGGCTGGAAATCTACCTTTGTACGGACAAGGGTCTCTCCTGTGGTGATCTTTCTAAAAATCTTAGAGCTACTCTGGGAGTTGAGGACAGGGGCTTAAGTTCTTTTACCTACATTCACCTTAATGGATACACCACTATTTTAGGAGTTCAGGGCAAGAAAATAAATTATGTATTTTAAGCATAAATTGTGCCTCTCTCATTCTCTAACATTTTTGTTAAGTTAAAAACAAAAATCAAACATTTTTCTACTAGGCAAAGTAAGCAACCGAAGCATAAGACATTCTTCAGAAGCCTACTGGAAGTCAAATGTCCCACTCCCAGCTTGCTCGACATTTTAATCAATAAATATTTAATGTAAAATTTTCTACCACGTGTTAATAAGGCTTATATGTGCCTCATTTACCAAGTTATAACATTCAGATCTAAGCTGCCCTCCTCCTGTAGCATATTTTTAGACTTAGGATATCTCTGAAAATGCATCATTCTAGGTTAAGAAAGAACAGAGCCTATGTCATACCCTTAGTTTTTGGCCCAGCCTAGCCCTTCAAGACTATTTTTAATATGTTTATAGGACAATTAATATTGAGAAAAACTAAAATTAAAAAAAAAAAGAATATTGAGCCAAAACTAGAATAAAAAGACCAGTTATTAAGTAGTTAACTCTTTGTAAAGTATTTTCATGTTATCCAGAATTTTAAAAGTGTTGGAAAATGGACAAAATTGGGAAATGAGCTTACAGGATCCTTTCCCAGTTAAGCCTTGTTAAAAGCCTTTTGCCACTGGACAATTTTCCCACTCAAAGGATAGTAAGTATAGGCTTAAAGCTGTCTTAGCACATGAATAGCAATGTTCAAAGTTTTTTTGTTCTATTGATATAAATAGAGAGAAAAACAACATAAAACCAAGTTTTACCTTTTGATTTATGTTAAGCCAGTTCCTTCACATCTTTGAGCTTAAAACGTGCTAAATTACGCTCATGATAGCTTTTGTAATAATTTTAAGGTGCTAAAATTCACACAAACAGAACCTTGATGTGATTCAAATTAAAGTTTAAATCAAATTTCCAAATAAGTTCCTGAATATAAAAATCTGAAAGTTACCCTTTTCTTATTACATCATGATACCTACTTCAGGTGAACTTTGTCTGGTGCTTCCATCAGAAGGACTGGCTGGCTGATCTTGAATCTGAGGCATGGTAAAAGAAAGTTCCAGTGTCTCTGGATTTGGTTCCAATTTTAACGCAATTTCTTGATTGAGTGCAGGGTCAGCACCACTTCGCAGTGGCTTTGGAGTTTCAGAGGCAGGTAATGGAGACATTGCCAAATTTATCTTCTGTAATTTTTCATTGGATGAGGGTAGCATTACATCATTATACAATGGAACTTCCTCAAGTTGTTGGTCATCAGTTTCTGTGTCTGTGGGTGAAAAATAAGTCAATCTAAAGAATACCTAGATTTTAACATATACAGAGGTGGAGGATGTGGCTCTAATGGTTGGGTGTCCGTCTGCCATATGGAGGGACCTGGGTTCGATCCCCGGGACCTCCCAGTAATATAAAAATAAAATAAAACATATACAGAATTTATGTCCCTGTTTACAATAAGTTTTAGTTCATTAAAAAAATTGTTTCCAAGTTTCCCATAAGCAGAAAGTTTACACATATTATGGGTAACCATAATCCTGAGTTATCTTCCCAATTCAATATTGACAACTCCTATTAATCTATTTGGTACAAAAGACCTGCAATTCTGATCTTTCCATACTTTTATACACTAAAATTTAACCTAGTTTGATACTCTTTAAAAGTCTGACGTTATGGTAACACTGTTTTTTTTTTTATTTTTAAGATTTATTTTATTTATCCCCCGTCACTTAAGCTTGCTGTCTACTCTCTGTGCCCATTCGCTGCGCGTTCTTCTGTGTCTGCTTGTTTTCTCTTCTCATCTTCTCTTTAGGAGGCACTGGGAGCCAATCTCGGGACCTTCCAATGTGGGAGAGAGGCACTCAATTGCTTGAGCCACCTTAGCTCCCTGGTTTGTTGTGTCTCTCCTCTGTGTCTCTTTTCTGTTGCATCAGCTCACTGCATGGGCCAGCTCACTTTTACCAGGAGGCCCTAGCAACTGAACCCGGGACCCTCCATATGGTAGATGGGGGAGCCCAACTGCTTGAGCCACATCCGCTTCCCATGACTGCTTATTTATCCTTTAATGCAACAATATAGCTCTGCTAAACTGTGGAGAAAATATGACAGCAGGATATATAAGTAGCAGAGCTGGGAAAAATGAAAGTAGGAAGATATACCTTAAGTACACTTCGAAGCATAATTTCCAATAATGTGATAAGGTAAGGAATGCTGAGAAATTACAGGGCAAATATTATTAAGCAAACACTTTCAAGAAGACTATGAAAGAAAATTTATGCAAACACAATGTCCAAATGATGAGCAACAAAACAATGTCAGAGTAGCAGCAACAGGCATAACTTAGGACATTTATTAAATACTCACCATTGCTGCCAAAATCTAAAGAGATGATTGTGTCTCCAGCAGCTGGGGCCAAGAGAGTTAAAGCATCAGGTTCCTTCTTAAGTTTATCAAAGAGGCTACTTGTATCTTCTGATTCAACTTTGGTGAATAGCTGAGTCATTTTCATATCTGAAGACTCAACTGGTTTGAGGACACATTCTGTTTGTTGAAGGGAGAAAATCAAGTCGTGCTGAATAATACCACTGTCAAGAAAGAGACATTAGTAATTCTTAAATGAGCATTTGACACAATGTGGGGGAAGGACTTTGAAATGACCCTTTCTCTTTAAAAAGTTCTGCTTTATGAACAGGAAAATTTTAAGGTTCCTTGACATAATTGCCCAGCATAGTTTAATAACATTTCAGATTTAAAATATCAACAAGAGTAAAGAACAAATATAAATCACACTACAAGATTATTCAAGTATATTACTTATTTCAATTAAGAAACTTCGGATATCCTTTTGGAAGAGTGTAATAAGGAAATATAAAAGTCATGTTCATGAAGGATCTTCAGAATTTTTGAGGGATTAGCACAAAAGAACTCTTTGGCCCTAATATTGAGGCCTGACCTGAGGATGGTCCTAGACTATAAAGAGCCATAGACAAATGATGGCAGTCTTACTAAGAGAGGAGCTATACTTTTTTTGTTGGTAGAAAAATAAAGCGCTGAAGAGGGGTTCCATCTTCATGTTTGACTTAAATGTATATTTACTGTGTAAAATAAACTGGATACAAATATTAAAATACCCAACCCTTGCCCTTGAGAAGTTTATAACCTGGTGTGAAAGTAGATGTACGAACAATTAAAACGCAATGTGATAGTTGCTAAAATGGAGAAGTCTTGCTTCACAGAGAGGCTAATATTTAAAGTGAAACTTGGGCTTCAGGAAGATTTGATAGGCAAATTGGGGTGGGGAGAGAGGAAGACATTCCAATTGGGGGATTCTTAAATAATGGGAAGGTCACAAAATAACTCTTTGGTACTAATATTAAAATATTAAAGGATGGTCCCAGAAGTGGTAAAAATAAAAACAAATGACCAGAATCTCCATAAAGGAGTGGCCATAGATTTTAGAGGAAGAGTTAAATCTAAGAAAACACAGGGACGTGGGAAATAATGACAAGAAATAAATGCTATGCAAGTAGGCAAGGGTTTATCTTGGGGGTGATAAAGGAATCTTTAAAAAAAAAATTCTACAGAAAATCAGATGATCAGATATCCATAATAGAAGCTCAGCTTGGTGGTAATGTGGAAGATGGACTAGGGGGGGACAGAAGAGCAGTACTGAAAGAATAAATGAAACATTAATTTAAAGGCATCCATAATATTCATAAGCCCATGAACCAAGAGGCGAATTCATGAAGATGCAAGTGCCTTGTGTCACATCATGCCATCCTTCACAGTAATTGCATACAGAATTTCACTGACTCCGTCTACCTTTGAGGTAAGTTATTATCATCTACCCAAACAGATAAAATTCAGAGAAATGAAGAGAATTCCCCAAGGTCACAAAGTGGCAGAGCTAAGGCACAGACCTAACTCTTCTGGTTCCAAGGCCAGTATTTTTCCCTACAAAAATACCATAGCTGCCTTGATGTAGTATATGCCTATAGCTGTATGACTATTGTAATCCACAAGAGATCTGGCATTTTTTTCAAGATCCTTTTTAAAATGGGGGTGAGAAGGATGGGGACAGACAGCAACTGATAATGTTTAGTGGAATCACTGTGGAGTAGTTGGCCTGCAAACCTAGGTCAGAGTACTAAAAATCTATATGTAGAAAATAAAATTCCTAATGTCTGTAATCTTCTCTCTTCCTATAAAGTAATGAGTATCCCCCCCCCAAAGTTACTACTTCCTCCCATCCCCCAAAAAAGTCTTTATTTTCCAAGCTTACCTTACAACATAATTTACACATACAATGCATTGTGGTTGAGAGTTCTTAGTGTTATATATGACAGTTGCTTGAGTTTCAACCCAGACATATCCACCTCTCTTGGCAAGCATCCTGTACTGCCCTGTGGTTACTTGTCCTTTAGTAAACACTAGGAGTGAAAAGGAAAAAAAAGGTCATGCAGAGAAAATAACTTGGAATTTTCAGGATGCTGAATGTTGATCACTGTTTTAGAAAAAGGGGAAAACATGTTTATTTTAATGAAGTCAGTTTAACTGTTTAAATTGAGAGAAAAGTCCCAAACATAGCTGAAAATATACCCATTTCCTCCTTCTAACCCCCAAATGAAACTTCCTTCTTGTTGATACTCATTTTGAATAAAGTGAAAACCACAAATGAGGGGCAGTACTAAAATTCCTTTAATGACATATGTTAACTCTAAGTGTCAGAAAAGCCAAAAAATGATGAATAACCTTGATTCCACAAAAAACATTCAGTAAAGTGGCATTGCTTATACTTTCCTTAAATTCCTGCTGTTGTTTCCTGAGAGCCAAAGAAGCTTCAAATAGCTGTGCTACTATATTTGAATATAAACTGATACCATGCTGAAGTCTTTTGGTAATTAGGTAATCTAACTTAATTATTGGTTTGATAGAAAGTATCGGATAAATTTTAATGATGATATTTTCATGAGTATTGAGACCCTTTCTGCAGAGTTAGGTCCACTCTCCAGTTCAAGGGTAATCACACTAACTCAGTGACACTCAGGCATTCTTGATTACATTGGGAAATCATGTTTATATAGAGATTTAATAGGCAAGTAAGAAATTCCGAAGTTTAACCTATTTTGGGATCTTTAATTAACATGACTCATCTGAGTAAATCCAGAATCTTATGTCAACTCATGCATGATGTTGATCATCTTCACATTCAGTGCTTCATTCAATAATTAACTTCTGTGTACCTTCTACATACTTAATACAGTTGTAAGTAGTTAGGTATGGATTCTGAAAGTGATGCTGTAATATTCCATTTTTTTTTGAGTACTTGTAATTAAAATGCCAAGAAAGTTTGATTCTACTGAAACTGGTATTTGTTGTAACAAATACAAAACATAGACTTTATGGTCAAGATCCCTTATAAAGAGGTCCATTAAGATATTTACTTAAGGAAGACTGGTTAATTTTAACCAAGAAGTTAGACATATGACCAAACAATAAAGAGAATGCAAGAGTTAAATAATTAGAAGATCTGTAAGTTTTTCCATTGTACTTACTATCATGATGTGTTTTGGTCAAATGATCAGAGTCCAAAGCATGATAATATTCATAAATTGAACGACCCAAAAGTTCTTCTGGCTCATATCCCATCAATTCAGTAATTCTGTTAAGTAAAAAATATAAATAAATAAATAAGTAAATAAATAAAACATAGATTAACTACTAAAGGAAAAAAAACTTTCCTTCTCCAGAATAAATGATATGCATTTGTCTTAAGGATAAGTGACTTTTCAAAACTAAAAAGCTTCCTTCTTAGAATAAATGTATATCTCACCTTTGGTAACTCTGTAGGATATTATAGCACTATAAATTTCTATAAGGCCTATGGATTCATCCTGGTGTGTGACCTTTATATTCCCTTCACTCCAAACTTGTTACCAATTTTTAATCTTATTGTATATAATTTTTGTAACACATTTACTAAATAAAATAACATTTTTCATAAAACCAAATTCTATTTTTTTAAAGATTATT